>CM076581.1:1415794099-1416050000 GCA_034641835.2 Pinus albicaulis
TTATATATATGAATGTACTATATTTATTGAACATCAATTTTATTAAATGCACGAAATCCAAAGTTAAAATGAAATAGAAAGAAAATGTCATTGGCCGTGATTGGTGGAACCACTCGGTGTAATTTGTATTTTTAAGGAGAATTAATCATTGATGCAGTGCTGTTTAGTCGGTGAACGCTGATTAGTTCGTTAACGCACATTTTAATATTATGTTTTTTGGAATGGAAAAAATCGCTGGATGAAGAAAAGTTTCAAATCCAAGATAATGTGAGGGTTTGAGGGGTGACCTACTATTATACAAATTTTAATTATTTTTATAAATTAAATAATATTATTGTTAACATTTTTTTTTTAGAAATTGTTGGTATAAATTAAATAATAATATTATTAAATATATCATTTAAAAAAAATAGGTTTATGATTTTTATCAATCTATTTTTTTCGTCTTTTTATATTCTTACATTTTTTTTCTTTTCGTTTTTTTTGACCATTGTCTTGAAGATGGATCATTTATTGGATTCGAAATGTCGATAGGTTTTTTTTTTACCACTGTCTTGAAGATGGATCATTTATTGGATTCGAAATGTCGACAAGTTTCAAATATCATTGTAGAAAATATGACTTTTTTATCAACATAAACACACCACAAAAACCAAAATATACCAGCCTTTAAGAATATTAAGTTATTTCTAATAAACCACACAACAATTCCAAAATTCAAAGAATGCACACATAGATTAGGAGACACCGATATTTATATGGAAACCCATATAAGATAAAGCGATAGAACAACCTCTTTATTATATATGATTGTAGGCACCAAACTATTGTTATATCAATTTACTCGCATCAACTAGAAGGAGACACCCATCCCTTGAGATTTACAGGCATCAACATGAAGGAGACACCCATCCCATTATATTTATAAGTATCACCAAGTGGAAATGACATGGAAATTCGAAAGTCAAGTCACAACTAGACAAGTCGACTTGTCATCCAATGGGGCCACGAATTCACTCGTAGTTAGGGGATCAATTTTCCTTGTTGGTAAGTGGAAATCTCCTCAAGTTCAATGTTAATTGGAAGGGATAGTTTGAAGATAAGTTAGTAGAGAATTGTGGATTTTTTCTCCACCTTTATCTACACTTTACTCCACACATGGGCACGCATTACTTGAACTTCCAGATTATACTCCCATGCAGCCAAGCTTGTAGTCCACAAAAATGCTCAAGTTAGTTAATTGAGTTAATAGGCACAAATATGAGGGAGTTTGTATGCCATGTATTGCAGTTAAGTTCACACGTGGTTGTCAAGGGAATACACACCAGTCCATAAGGGAATACGCTATCAAAATATGACACTTACAATAGTTCGATTTCCACATGTGGAAGTTATCATAACACATAGAGAGTTTAACCCTCAGGGATGTCCAACGCCAATTCCACTTTTTCGTCAATCTTTCATTGCAATTTCCTTACAATTTTCTATAGATGTAACCCATGGGTGCTATTGTTCTCATGGTTGGGAAGGTCATGCTTGGGTAAAGAAAAGTATTTGGAAGTTCTAACTTAGCGTGATGTTTTGGGTGGCGAGAAAGATATCCCTTGGGATGATTTTAAAGTTGCTTAAACACTTTCTTCTTGACTGTTTGGGGGCAACGAATGATCTCCTTTTGGACAAAGTTTATACATATAGAGAATTGTTTGTTTCCTTGCAAACATTTGGGAGATTTTGAGGAAGAGTTTCACCTTGTGGGAATAGACTTCTAGTCATTTTTTAGGAGATTTCAATCACCTTTCTTATTGTAGATATTTATATTTATGAACTATCTGATATTTCTATGCATTTTTGTTCTTAGTTGTAGTTGTTTCTCTAAAATTAATTGAATCCATTTGAAAGGTAGGTTGATAGTTTAGTCACTATAACTCATTAGGAACTTGGAAGAGTTATCTTCTCCCTCATATGTTCATTTTTTAAATCTCTCCAAGGAATATTTTACATCCCTAATCCAACACGAGGGGCTCAACTCTATAAAATAACCTTTTCTCTGAGGAGCTTGGCGACCTTTTCCCTTAGCATCCCAGTCTTCCCCATTTGGGGAAGGTATTCATGTGCTTGACTCAAGGGTTTGCTTCATCACTCTAAAAAGGATTGATCCTTCTAAAATGGAGGCCATTGTGAATTGGCCCACACCCAAAACAGTAACCGAGGTAAGAAGTTTCTTAGTTGCAACTCAATATTGGAGAAAATTTATTGCTAACTTTTCTTCCATCAAAACTCCTATGCATGTCGTGACAAGTGTGAAGAAACGCTTCCAATGGGGAGGCAAACAATAGAAAGATTTCAAAGCTTTGAAAGACAATATCATTTCAGCTCCAGTCCTTGCATTACCAAATTTGAGACAGCCATTCGAGATTCAAACCGATGCTAGTGATTATGCCATGGGTGCAGTTCTTTTGCAGCATGGTAAGCCTATTGCTTTTCATTCTGAAAATTTTAATGGTGTTGTGATTAATTATCCTACATATGACAAAGAACTATATACATTGGTACAAAGTGTCAAGAAGTGGAAACGCTACTTGATGGGTAAAGAGACTATTTTACATACTGATCACCAACCATTACAGTACTTGCAGTGATAAACAAAATTGCAACAATAAAGACATTTCAGATGCATGATATTTCTTCAACAATTTCACTTGGTTATAAGGTACAAGAAAGGTATTTTCAATAAAGTTGCAGCTATTCTTTCAATACCAATCATTAGTTCTTCTACTTTACTCAAAAATGATTTTGTTGTACATGAGAGTTACATAGAACAATATGCACTTGACATTGATTTTCAAGATGTGTATGCTAGTTTCAGTGAAGGGAATCAAGTTGAAGAAAAAGATTATCACATGCATAACAATTTGCTGTTTCATTTGGGCAAGCTGTGTATTCCACAAAGAGAGAGGCTAAGTGTCATGGGAGAAGCTCATTCTTCTCTTATTGTTGGACCCTTTTGGGTAAGAAGAAAAGTGGCGCATCTACAGAGGTATTGCTATTCACCTCGCATGGTAGATAGTGTGTCACGTTTTATAAGAGGTTGTTCTATGTGTGCAACAAGTAAGCCTAGTAATAGGAAGCTTGGGTTGTACACACCACTACCGGTACCATCAAGGCCATGGGAGAGTGTCTCCATGGAATTTGTTGTGGATAGATTCGGTAAAATGTGTATATTTATGCCATGTAAGAAAACCATTACTGTTGAACAAATCGCTGAGCTTTATTTTCAACATGTTTGAGTTCATTTTGGATTACCAACTTCTATTGTTAGTGACAGGGATTCCACGTTCATTGGGAATTTTTGGTCAAATATATAGAGAATGATGGACACAAAATTGAAAAATAGTATTGCCTTTTATCCACAAACAAGTGGACAAATCGAGGTGGTGAACAGAACCGTTGTGCATCTATTGAGAAGATATTGTAGCAAACGTCCTAAGTTGTGGGATGAACAACTGTATTACATTCAGCACGCTTACAACCGGGCAAAGCACTCTTCTACACAAACCTCACCTTTTGAAGTATGATTTGGGTATTTTCCAAACTCGCCATTAGACGTCATCTTTGGGAAGGATGTTGCAATTAATAGCCATAGTGACATTGAGAAGGCTCGAAAGTTTATTGAGAAAATTCAAATTATACATCAACAAGTTCAAGAACAGCTTGAGAAAAGTCAAAGAAAATACAAAGAGAGGCATGACAAACATCGGGTTGATCACAAGTTTCAAGAAGGAGATGAGGTATGGTTGCACATTAGCAAAGAAAGGATGCAAGGGGAAGGTAGAAAGATTCAACCCATTTGATATTGTCCTTTCAAGATCATAAAATAAGTTGGTAATAATGCATTCCAATTTGACTTGCCTACTTATATGAAAATGTATTTAATTGTTAATGTTGAGAAATTTCATTTGTATGAGCCACCTTTGATTGATGATCAAGGAAGTGATGTCCAACTACCTTTTATTGAATATTTCTTGCTAGAATTCTGGATGAGCTCAAAGAAGATACAATTCTTGACAGGAGGACAAGAGCATCCAAGAGGGGAAGTGTTGACTACCTTCGAGTTGGGCTCAAAGATACTAAACCAAGCAATGAAAAATGGATGGAGGTTAGAAAGGTGATGGAGCTGTACCCTCATCTACTGAATAGGTAATCAAGTATTTTGGGGTCCAAAAGCTTCCCAATGGGGAGGAGTGATCAGGAGTTCATAATTTTTTCTCAAAATTCAAAGTTACAAGATTGGGTTGAAACTAGGATGGTTGCGTAGATCTCATCTTCCTGATTCCGACACCGCGAATGGTTCGAAAAACTAATGTTGTATGAGGGAGATATCATGTTCTGTTCGAAAAGCCAAACAAGTAAAATTGCAATAGTTTGACCAAGTTTGACTGGGATGCACAGTCAGCAAGAAGGGAATATTCTGAGGAATATTCCTTTCCTTAGAACCAATCAGGGTTTGACAAGCGTCATTTTTTAATTTGATGTATAGGATTTAAAGGGGCAATGATAGGGCAACACGTGGCTGGCCATGAGGCCGCAATGTGTCCCCGAGACTGCACTATAAAATTTTGTTGGAGGCCGCAGGAATCGACCCCCGGACCTCCCGCGGGCACGCATAGGTCTTTACCGTCCGAGCAATGTTTGTTTCTTAACTACAATGGTCGTTGAGTTTTATTTAAGTTATATTGCGGTGAGAGTTGGGGGTTGGGAACTGTAGGCGGTCCCCACACTGCATTGTCACATGGCAGAATAAAACATTGCGGTTAGCACTAACCTCCAATTCGAAATCCCACCAGCGGTTTCAGTGTTGTCACATGGCCTTAAAAAACATCATATCCACGCAGTTTATGCAACATTCTCCGCTAACCCACCTCTTCAACCACAGGTTTGAACGTGAGTTCTGCCTTGGGTTCTACTAACCACTACGAAGACCACAGTTTGGGGTTGGCATGTGGCCACCCCAACTGTCAAGTCTAATGCCACAGTTAATTCCGGATGACGTTTGGCCTGCGCGTCATTTTGGGTGGAAATTGGCTATTTTAACTCGAGTTAAGTGGAGTTCTCCACTTTTAGTGGAGTTTTTCTAGGCGAAACTGGGAAAAACTGTAGGAGGCCCAAGTTTTGACCATTTTGAGTGAATGAAGAGTCATTTTTAACTAACTGGAGTATTCCTGGAGCCATTGGTGCAGTGAAAACAACCATTAGAGAATTGTAACTACATGCAATAGAAAAATTTTGAGCATAATGAAAGATGGACATGCTATTGGGAGCTGGACCAGCAGATGTAGCCGAGGAGGGGTGAACTGCTTCATCATGCCTGTTGTGTAAATTTCATTTAGTGACTTATTTCTCTGTTTTACACTGTTGTTCAACGTTATTTAAGCTTGTTTTATGCTTCTACTTCACTAAAAATCATCTACAATTCATGGTTAAATTCCTCAATCCTTATGAAAACTAATGAGACAAGTATGCACATGTTTATAAACTGAAAATCCACTTAGCACAACAAAAATAATACAGTCATTTCAGATCACAAGAGGTGGCATCACATTTCATGGTTTTGTGAATAGTCACAATTATGTGGGCATGAAGTTTAGCATTTAAACCAACAGTCAAGTGAACATGAGAGCATGTTGGAGCTCAAGGTTTGCATTGCGGTCAGAGGTTATATCATGGCGAAATAAACCACCTTCTAACCCGATGGTCATTACACATATCACACACAATGGTTTCGGAACGGTGGTGAAGTTATATGGTACTGCAGGGACTAACCACCAGCAGAAACCCATGAGAAACCAAAGTTAATGTGCAGGTTTGTTTTACGATATTTGGCGCGCCAATTAAAATGTTAACCACGGGGTATGTAAACCCAACCCATGTACAAACCACAGTTCCATTGTAGTCAACCGTGGGAGCGGTTCAAACCACTCACAGTCAACGACTTAAATCAGGTCACTTGGCGCCTTTCTATCTGATTCATGGCTGACACAGGAAAATTAAATGTTCGAAAATTTTCACCCGGTCCAGTGAGAATCTCGTAGGAACGTGGAAAAAATGTCGATCCGTGAGGCCGCAAAAGGCGGAAATGTAGGATAGATAGCAGGTGAGTGCGAATAGTAGGACAGTTGGCAGAGAAACTTCTATGGAGCATTTAACTCAGTCAACTTTTGACCTTTTTGAGTGCAGAAAGATCCCAACTAAGGGTTTTTGATTGTTCTAGAGCCATTGGAGACATTGTTTTTTCCTTTTGAGCACTTTAAATTGATTTAAACATATATTTTTGAGCATAATGAAAGAGTTCCAACATTAGAAGTTGGATGAGGAGATGTAGCCCAGGAGGAATGAACTCCTTCATCATTTTCTATCTTGTGTATACTTTTATGGTATTGATGTCTTCTTTATTTTCAACAAAGTTGAGCTTTAAAGCATGTTTATGTGTTAATGAAATTGACATAATTGGCTAAAAACCCTAAACATTTCACTTGCAATTTGCACCATATACTCTCAATTTTTCATATATAGATCAATTTGAATTAGAGATTTGGTTCTTAGTTTGATTTGAGGGTCTATTTTTTCTTGCAAGTTTTTATGATGATTACAAGGTTGAAGCTAAAAAGAGGAGAAGGAAAGCTTGTGGTAGCAAATCCTCAAGTTAGTTCAAGGAGAGCACATTTGCCACAATCTCCACCACAAATTTCACCTCAAGTTTCACCAGAAGTGTCACTAGTCATGGCACATGAAAGAGAGCCTGAAAATATGTAAGAGGATGATAAGTATTTCAGAAAATCATTCTTTGACATGACACAAATGGTTAAAGTTCTCTATGAAGAGAGGAATACAAGGTTGTAACAAGGTGAGAGCTCCAATCCTCTAAAGGGAGATGGAGATGAGACTTAGGAAGGAGATGGCGGAGATGGGGACAAGCCTCTAAAAGCGACTGGAGGGAATGGTGACAAGCTACCTTTAACACCACCTTTCTCTTCAACTCCATCCTCACCGCCATCTTCACGATCACAATCTTCTAAATCAACCCCTTCAAAAAAACTTCCACATTCTCCAAAGGGACATGGTACAACTCCACTTTTAAAACTTGACATAAAGTTTGAATTGCCTATGTATAATGGAGAGATAAACGCTGACAAATTAGATAATTGGGTTCGTAAGCTTGAAGTGTATTTTAGGATACAAAGGATCAATGATTATTATACCAATATTCAACTTGCTTCATTAAGGTTGGAAAGTGCGGCACTCATTTGGTGGGAAGCCAAAACTCAAGAAGACATGAAGAAACGTGGTAAGGTTTTATCTTCTTGGAATGATTTTGTTGCTGCAATAAGAAGACACTTTTATCCATTAGCATACATGAAGAATATATCCTGGATTGGAAAAAATTTAGGCAATTAAAGGGTCAAAGTGTGAAAATTTGTACCCAAGAGTTTAGAAGGAGAGCATTGATTTTGGGTGTAGTTTTTTCATCTCAAGATAATTTGCTCAAATACATAGGAGGTTTGCATAGCTATTTGAGACACACTATTCTCATGTTTAACCCTACAAGTCTAGATGAAGTTTTTGTACATGCCACACATCTATAAGCAGGAGGGAAACATGTTTTTGATGAAACAAGTTATAACACCCTTGAGTCTGGAGAAAAAGGAAAGAGTAAATTCAAAGGAAAAGGAAAGAAAAATGCTTCTATCAATATGGAGAGAGAAAAACTTACATGCAAACACTGTTCCAAAGAGGGTCATGATGAAGATCATTGCTAGAAACTTCATCCATAGATGAGACCCAAAAATTTAAAAAACAAGGAGAAAGAGAAGACAACTACAACTACACAACATGATTTAGGTTCTCATTCTGGGGATGAAACAAAGATCACAGCCATGGGTTTGAAAGATAAGGACATTGCAAGTAGTAATTCTTCAAATTGTCTCAATGATAATAAATATGAAAAAACAAGAATTGAGCTTTTCCACATTAGAGTTATTTCAAAACATACCAAAATAGACACATTGTTTGATAGTGGTTCACAAGCAAATATTATCTATCGAGACATTGTTAGTAAGTTGAAATTAGATACCATTCCTCATCCTGAACCTTATCCTTTAGGTTGGGTATGTGAGAATTCAAAATTGCAGGTAACAAGGAAGTGCATACTTAGATTTTCAATCACAGCAAACTTTCTTGATGAAGTTGAACTTGATGTAGTTCCGCTTGATATATGTGGTATTGTTTTGGGAAGGACATATCTTTATGATAGGAGAGCCATTTTTCCTTGCCATGAGAAAAAATATCACTTGTTCTAGAATGGGATTGAGTACATTGTTAGAGCGCATAGAAGGAAATTGAATTTGTCTCTTATGAATGCTGGACAAATGAAGAGAATTGTTAATGCTAGTTAGAAATTTGCATTGTTAATGTTCAAGCACAAAGATGTTGAGAATGAAGCCTTTTAAGGATGTGAATCAAATTTGAAATCTGATTTCATTGAGGTTTCTAATTCACGTGAGAAGATGTTTCAAGAGTCTAACATGTTGCATCATAAAAGAGGTAAACAAAATGAAGTGAATTTGCAGCAGGATGCATCATTGTTGAACATTGGTGTGGACAAGAAGCCAGTGTCAAGGTATGCAGGGGTAAAAAATCAAATGCAAGAGCAATTTAAATGTTTTGGAGTTTGTGATTAGAGTTGGGAGAACAAAAATTTGGTGAAATCTTCATCTCTGTTATTTAAACTTGGTTTTTTATATATATATAGATATAGCACCTTGAAAAATTCCATAAAGCAGTAAAGTAGAATTATAAAGATTTCATAACTCAATTATAAAAAATTCATAACTCAAACTCTGATACAACAAATCCATACTGAAAATTCGACCATGCCGAAAAACCATCCCTAACATATGCGTGCAATTATCCTACTCCATATATCACTCAAACTCGTTATTGGTGTGTGGTAATTATGTTTATTCTTTAATTTTACTACATGGTATTAGAACAAATTTTCGGCATTGTTTTTGATTGCTTGTATGTTGCAGAATGTGATTCTGTTTCATAAAAAAACTAAAAGCATATAGGTGGTGAGAGAGCCCTTGCTACAGATGGCGTACCATTGCTCGTTGAGGCTGTGAAAAGCATGTGCAGTGGTTGAGGTTTATAATGTTTTGTCACATATTATGACCTGAGTAATATTTCTGCTGGGGCTGCTCTCAGTAATGCTATTTTTTTTTTGTCTTTGTCATACAGGAATAAATATCAGCCATGAGTAGGTTTCCTTCTAATTGAGTGATATACTTTTGAGCGATATATTTTTGCAGTGTTGTATGGTGAAACTTTTGACATCATAACAACTCATGTGCAACCTTGATTTAAAGACCCCTTCACGTGTAAATAGTTGAGATATTACCTTAACATGTAATTAATGTGTTAATATAGTATACCTATATCAAAATGTGAAGTTCATTTATATGTGTAAAGTGTGTTAACGTAAGCTAGTGTAAAGCTTCATTTATGTAAAAACTATGTTGTTGATAATATCATTTTGGTGTTGAAAATATCATTCCAATTAGTGGTTTTTTTGTGATTATACCATATATAATTTCCAAACAGTGTACACGCTTGCAACTTGAGTTTATTAATTCAACAACTTTGTACACACAAAAAATTCACATTTAACACTACATAGGGTGCAAATACAGTAGACAATCATACACGGCTCACTAAAATTTCATGTGTTGAATTTATAATTGCAGGTGTGTAGCTGCATATTCCTCCGATCTTCTTGGTCCGGAAACCAGCCGTTATCCACATCAAAGAGAGGGTCAAGCGTTGGCAGTACGAAGTTTAGATCACTCGTAAGTTCTCATTCTTCTGGTATTCTTTATACTGTAAATAAATAACTAGGAAAGGTTGAAGCAATAGTAGCATGAAGTCTAGATTATACTAAGCTGTCATTCTTCCGGTATTTTTTATATTATAAATAAATAACCAGGTTCCTGAAAATATAAACATTTTGAAACAAAATAACAGATTAATCTTCAGCATGTAACTGGAGTAAAGGAATTGTGAACTGGGATTATGTGCTTTGGCTGGTGTGGGTGTGTAATGCCAATCTATATTGTAATTGGGGAATATATTACCGAGGGTTTTGGAAGAGGCTTAACTCAAATATCCTCAAAATATTGAAAAACATAAACATAAATTTGAAAACTTGGATATAACACCCTGAAAAAATACAAAGGAAAAATTTAAAATATTGCAAATAAGGATAGGTAAAAAAGGAAAAACCCTTGTGAATGTTTTAGCTACTTAGTGCCATAGTATGAGAGTTTTAAAATAAGAAAGATGCGCTTTTTTAATCATCTTTTTTTTTCAAGAATAATCCTCTAATATTGTTTCAATAAAATGTTAAGATGTTGAAGAATGAAAGGATCGCTTAGTTAGAAATAATTAATTCCTACTTGTCTATGGTTGTAATTCTCCATTTGAGGAGTTTGTTCCTACATAATAGGAATTAGCTAGAATATAATTTCTCTTAGTTTAGTGTGTGGTTGAGAGAATCTCTCAACCACACTACTGTACATCTAAGATAGAATTCCTATCTTGAGACTTTTGCTTGTATAAATATGTGTGTAATTTCCTTGATTCAGAATATAGAATTTGATTAGAGTTTTCTGTGTGCTATTTTATCTTGGTATCAGAGCTACAGAGCCCGTAAGGGCCTCTGGCCCTTCCTGGGCATAGAGAAATAAATTACTGCGTTTGTATAGGTCTATTAATTTTTTTTTTTTGTTTGTCCATCTACCTGAGGAGCGCTGAGTGAGGTTGGATTGCAGCCGAGTTTGCGTGAAAGCTGAGGCAGCCTGCATTTGTGCGCTGAGAGGCGCAGGCGTTTGGCAAGGGACGCCTTGTTGGCCTCGCAAAAACAAGAAAAGACAAGCAGATGGAAGGAAGCTGTAACGAGCTAGCTGTGAGCCGAGCTAGAGAGAGAAAACGATCCATCCAACCAGCCAGGTCAACAAGATGTCGTATGTTCGATCCGCTTACCATTCCTTGGCTCGCCTGCGTGCTCCCCTTTTCGTTTGTAACATAGGGCGCTGGCGTAACTTCAGCGCAAAAGTTGCCCGCCCCTGCATTGTCCACAAGCACGGCAACGACATTCTTCACGATCCCTGGTTCAACAAGGAAACTGCGTTTTCAATGTCAGAAAGAGACAGGCTTGGACTTCGTGGCCTTCTTCCACCATGCATTATTTCTTTTCAGCAGCAATGTGATTGTTTCATGGTTTCTTTTAGATCCCTGGAGCATAACACTCGAGACGGTTCAGCCGATTTAACAGCTCTGAAAAATGGCGTATTTTTAACAGATTACTATAGGATTAGTTTGTCAGAATTATGGTGGGCTGTTCAGGCGTCCTCGTGGAATGTATTTCAGTGCAAGAGAAAAGTATGAGGAGAAAATAAGGAAGTTGCATCTCAAACGTGTAGCATTTCGTACAATGTGGTTATCTACTGCCGATTATCCTTTATTGCTTGGATCAGCTGATCTAGGTGTTTGTCTGCATACATCTTCATCTGGATTAGATCTCCCTATGAAGGTTGTAGATATGTTTGGATGTGGGTTACCAGTGTGTGTTGTTTCATATTCATGCATAAAGGAGCTCATCAACGTTGATGAAAATGGCCTTTTATTCGCTTCATCTTCAGAGTTGGCTGATCAGCTATTGGAATTATTTAAGGGGTTTCCAAACTCATGTGATTTACTGAGTTCACTAAGAAGAGGGGCTCTTGCAACTGGATCAGCTGCAAAATGGGCCAGTGAGTGGGAAGAGCATGTCATGCCTCTTGTAACAGAGGTCATGAACAGAAGACTGTGATCAGGATTCTTACTCTATAATTTATAAATACCAAAGGTAGCGAAAGCTATGTTAGAGGGAACCTCAGGTTTGACAGAACCGTTTAAAAGTGAACACAGTAATATTTATTGTGATAAGTCTGTAATACTGATACGATAGCTGCAAATGCAAATGCCAGTGTGGAAGGTAACAATGAATTCGCAGAGCAAGAACAAGATTGTAGCGGTACTCAAATTTGATTTTTTTTTACTTTTCCCACTCTTGTACTCAAATTTGATTTTTACCATTTGGGTCCGTAAGGGAGCGTCATTGATTCTGAAACCTTTGGGGGATATTTACATTTTACAGTGCAATTTTACTGATTTTTGTGTGTGGGCTGGTGTTATTGTGAGAATGACATGCAAGGTTGATGATGAATATGATTTCTCGTTCAAAGCAGTGTTTTGTGAGGCTAATCGCGACAAGTGCTTGTTCTGTGGGAAGGCATGGTGGGTAGAAAAATTGAAGAAGCCGGGTCTAAATTTTTTTCGATGTGAAAGCTATGAGACAGGTTGATGTGTTGGCACTGTCAAGAGTTTTCTTCCTACAGAGTTTGAACACGATGGAGATCGAGCAGATCCCATAGAGCCTACTCTTAGCTTTTACATAGACAAGAGAAAAATTTGGCGTGCAGTAGAGGAGGCGTGAAGACAGAGATTTTTTTTGATGCCCGACTTGAAAAAATGGTCAGTTTCTGATGTTAATGTGAATGATGTTGCACAGGCGCTGGGGTTGCTGCAATATTGAAAAAGATTGGAAGTGGTAATGTGAATGGTTTGTGTGGCCATTGTGTTGAAGACTGCTTGGGTGTTGGAGCTGCTCGATATATATAGAAGTTTATGCCATTGTCGAAATGTATTTTTTTAATTCTCTGATGATGTTGCAATATTAACTGTCATGACAATGAAATTGGTTGTAATTTAAGTGACAGTAGTGTGACCAACTATTGTCACAATTTTGAGTGTGTGTTGGAACTGGTCATTCCAACACTAAGCAAATTTACAGGGAATGATGAACACATGACAGTGAAAATGACATCAATTAGAGCTACATCAGAGATTGGAGGATGATTGTGATCGTGTTGCAGATTGTTAGCAAGCATGAGGAGGCATGCTTGAGAGCAGTAACTAGCCTTGATACTGTAGGGGAAGTGGCATTGTGCTGCCAAGGCAGTGGATACTGAAACGCAACGGAGGATTGGACCGTGGAGTCCTGGATTAATGTTCTTGAAGGGAAAATTGTGTTCTCTTCGTGTGGCTATGAGTGCCTATGTTCCGGTTTCTTTATCAGTGGACCCCTCACAGGTATCATTAGAATGGTTACTGGTATGTTTGGGAAATAATCATCTTTGGGCAGAGAGGGAATTAATGTGAAGAGTTTAATTTGTATTTTCTTGGAATCATGTTTAAATATTATTGAGACTTATTGAGCCTAGCTAACTCAATGTAGGCAAAGTTATTTTGTTAGAATTTGCAACTCTAACGAATGACAGGATAAGCGTGGAGTTCCAAGAAGTTATTTGAACAGACAAAGATGCCCAAGATGTGAACAATGAACAGATGAGGTAAAGCAACAACGACAACGTTTATGGTGGACAACAAAATAGATGTTTGTTTGAGTTAGTGTGGTTTGTGGAATAAACTCCCTAGTATGTTATAAGCAAGTCCAGTTGTTGTAATGGTCATTGTATGTACCCAGAAACTCCAAAATGTGGAATGAAATGTAAGCCTTTTAAAGGCATCTGAAAGTTCGTGGTGATCTTAAAACCACTTTGTAATGGTTGGTGGTGAGCCAGAAACCATCCATAGAGCCTTTGTGGCTGGTTTCCTTTGTGGCTTGAGGTGCCTTTGTGGCCGCATGTACACGAGTGGCCGCGTGTACATGAGAGTTGTGTGCTCAGCAGAGCTTTGTGCTCAATCGAGTAGGTGGACTGCAGTAACACCTGGCTCAGTCTCAGATGATTCATCAATCTCTGAGAAGAAGGGGGTTGGTGTGCTTTCTTAGCTGACAGTTGTGCTGAGAAGTACAATTGGCACGACTGTTCAGTACATACTCGTGCCAACGCGCCAAATCACGGGAATGGCGCGGAAGCACACGATTTTTTATTCAGGAAGACGCCAACTCAACTTCATGGGGGTCCGCGGGAAGCCTCATCTTCGTTTGACGGTTTGCGGAGAAGCAAATCGGAGAAGTTGCAGATCTATCTGGGAGAGGCAGATTGGAAGATCCGCAGGAAGCCTCAACTTCGCTGGACGGTTTGCGAGAGGAGCAGATTGGAGAAGTTGCAGATCTATCCGAGAGAGGCAGATTGTGTTTTGGAGGTTCTGCACATGCAATTCGCTTGATGGTGGTGGATTTGCAGGTACATATATGCAGTGATAACGGTCGACAAAATCATGTATGCGAAGGACATCCTACAGGACTAGCGGTTGCAGCGGTTGGTACCCATGCATTCGGTGGATGGTTGCTCTTTTATATGGACGTCGACATATTCTTTGTTATGTTTGACCACAACCAGACTTTGTGAATCACTAATTAATTCCTACTTGTCTATGGTTGTAATTCTCCATTTGAGGAGTTTGTTCCTACATAATAGGAATTAGCTAGAATATAGTTTCTCCTAGTTTAGTGTGTGGTTGAGAGAATCTCTCAACCACACTACTGTACAACTAAGATAGAATTCCTATCTTGAGACTTTTTCTTGTATAAATATGTGTGTAATTTCCTTGATTCAGAATATAGAATTTGATTAGAGTTTGCTGTGTGCTATTTTATCTCACTTATTTTGAGTCTCGTTTTGCACATATAGTCCCATATTGTTTTCAAAATATGTAAACAAATTACATTCTTATATGCAAAGCAACTTGCATTATAATTTACTTTTGGCTCAGTATTTATGTGTCCTGCGTTATTTCAATCTAAGTAGCATTTCTTGAAACATTTAGCTGAATGCTAGAAGTTATTATGAGATTATTTCTTTTATGTTTTCCTTTGTGAAATGAAATCTTTATTTTGCTTTTGCTTAGTGGTTTCATGCTCTGTGTCATTTAAATTCCGGTAACCTTGTTAATAAAAATTCCTTAGCCTTAGTCTAACCAGATAATTGCTTTATTTCTTTGAAAATCATGAAAATTCCTTATTGCAATTACCATTTATCTCAATGCCAAGAGTTGTTAAGAGTTTACCTTTCACGAAATCTTGTTTTTACGATTTTCATTATCTGTGTAGGTTTTTTGAAAAGTGATTTTTCTTCGTTTTGTACCTGTAATGAATATTGATTTAAAAAAAAATCTTGATATCTTTAGAGTTGGTTAAACTTAAACAACGATAGAAAATTCTAATTTATTTAATGATGAGAAGGAATTGCAATGCTTTTCAATTGGTCTCATTCCTGTCTTAACATGGTATCAGAGTACGATTATGCCCATGTGTTTTCAATTGGTTTCATCCTTGACTTTTCATGTGCATGTGAGTTTTAACATTGTAATAGAGCAAGCTTATTCCTCTTCACATAGTGGAGAGAATATCATAAAATTCGATGGTTTGAATGTGAAAGTGTGAAATTGAGAGAACGATGAGTTCTTCTTCTAGGTTTACCAAGCGTAGCTGTCATTTCCTTTCCATCTGAAACCCTGCTAGACTTGGCCACCATAAACTTAAAGAGTCGTCGTGTTTTCATTGGCCCATAACAAAGTACAACCTCGGTTTATAGAGCTATCTTCTTGCTTAGATCAAGCCATCATTGGTCCTTGCTATGTGTTGTAGAGAACATTTAGGCAAAGGAATGGTTGTTGGTCCTAACAGCATGTGTGGAGAAACTTATTAAACCTTGAAATATTTTGTGAATGAGTGTTTTTTTTTTGTTTGAAAAATGGTCCCTTTGTTTGGTAAATAAGTTTTGTTTTATTGAACTAAGACTAGATAATATAATCGCAAAATTTTTTTGCAGGGCTATTCAAAGTTGGAAGCTAGACAAATGACAAAGGTTGATTTTATTTATTCTAAATTTCCATATACTAATTATATATATACAAAAATATTTACTGACCAAGAGTTCTTTATATAATACATTATGCCATATTACTAGTTAATTCCAAGTGAAGCAGAAAAACCCTAAGTTAAGTGAAACAATTAAGGGGATGTGGAAGAAGATGTGGAAATATCATTAACTTGATGTGAATTTAATATTAATACTAATTGGAATGGATGGATTGAATGGAGGTGCAAGATTTGTTTTTTTTTTATTGAGAGTTTATCCTCAATGTTAGCTAGTTCTTCATGTTCTTCCACCCTTAGTGATGTAAAAAATGGGCGGGCAAGTTGTGGAGGGGTGGCTCTTTATTAAAGATTCTTTGGTGCACTATCTTTGATTAAACCTTCGTGAGCCATTTTATGATATTATGAGCGTGCTTTACTATGCTAAGAGTGAGTAAGTTTTTGAAGTATTATTGGCTAGAAAAAAGGGTTGTGAGCTACCACCAAGTTGAGGCACATAGCTTTAAAGGTTTTTTTTTAAGGTTTCTTGAAGGTACAAACTTTATGAGTGTGATTATTATGCTAAGTGTGAGTAAGTTTTTGAAGTATTATTGGCTAGATAAAAAGTGTCGTGGCCTACCACCAAGTTGAGGCACATGGGTTTAAAGGTTTTTTTAAGGTTTCTTGAAGGTCAAGATCCATAGTAAGTTTTGGTAAATATTTAAAATTGGGGTGGTTTAAACAGTTGATTTTGAGATATATTTTGGATTGAAAATATTTTGATATAATTGAGAAGGGAAATATTGTTATAATAAAAATATATAACTTTATATTTTCATATATTAATTGGTATTGGAGAAGAAGAAATTGGCATTGGAATATTCTATTTTAATGGCCTGTTCATGTAATCTAGGGTTGACACAGGAACTAGTTCTTTTTGGAAAGAAGTATGAGTTCTAGATCGCAAAAATGAAGATCTTCTTGCAGGTACATAGATGTTGGAAAGGAGTCAAGATGTATTTGTAGAGTTACATCAAACAAATATGTAGAGCATGTTAAATTCCTAGAAAAATAAAGTTGCAAAAAACAGGAGAATAAAGCTAAGTTTTGAGTCCAAAATTCAATATAGAGTCAATTTTCCCAAAATAATGGGAGCATATATCACAATGCAAGCTTGGGATATGCTTGTGTTAGTATACTAGGAGAGTGATGAAGTTAAGACTTTGAAGCTTCAAACCCTCAAGAGAGAGTTTGAAACATTGAAGATGAAGGAGATATAAAATATTGACTAATTCATAACTAAAGTGATGAGAGTTGTGAATTAGTTGAGGGCTCATGGAGAGTCTATTAAAAAATTGTGGAAAAAAATGTTAAGAGCCTACCTAAGGAGTTTGAGATGGTTGTCATTTCCATAAAATATTCCAAAGGTCTATCCAAATTGATAGTATAATAATTGATGTGATCTATTTTGTCCCATGAATTAAGGATTATCATGGAAAAAGAGTCCTTAATGTTAACCACCTATAAAAATTTGTCATATCAAATGGTGGCTAGATCATTTTTCAAGCCTTTAAGAAACAATTTTATGAAAAATTGTTAATTCTTAAAGTCTTATGAAGATAACTAATCCTTTAGTTAATCTTCACTGTTGTTTCCCTCATAATCTTGAAAAATATGTTGTTTGCCTCAAGAAAAAGACTGCTAAAAAACCCCATTTTCCCTCAATTTTACCCCTCTTTTCACTCATAAATAAACCCCATTTTCCATCCTTTTTCCTTCATAAAATCCCCCCACAAGCCTCATTTTACCTTCAAAATCACTCCATTTCCCCTTTAAAACCTTGTACTCTCCCTTATCTAGTTTTAAATCCCCTTATTTCCTTTACCGAAACCCTCAAAATTGCCTTAAAAACTCTGTTTTTAGGCCAAAAATACATATCCTGCATATAATATGTTCTCCAGCCCCCGAGGGCTTAACTCTAGTAGGCCCCTTCCTCATAGGACCTTAAGCCCCGCAACCGGGTGCTTAAAGGGCCCAAACTCCTTTTCAAACCCCGTCATTTCCTTATTTTTCTTTGTGTTTCGTAAAAACCCGACTTTTCATTATGTTTTAATAAAACCCGATGATATGTTTTAAAACAAATATTGACCGTCGATCTAAACCGATCAACGATCATCGGCTCATCGCATCGCAAGTTCGCTTCGGGTCCTTCCTTTTCTTCATGTCCTTCAAAATTCCGATGCGATCAAACCTCAGCCATCGATCATCCCTCCGATCCGACGGTCAATCCACAATCGCATCGCAAATTCCCTTTTTGTCTTTCCCTTTCCTCCTCCGATTTGTGATCACCCTGATTAAATCTCGATCGTCCATTTCATAGATCCTACGGTCCAGATCAAACCCGACCTTTCTTTGTTATTTCACAAAGAACGATAGTTTAAACTTCTCAGCAAAGATCCACCGTTGATATTTGCAGATCGACGGTCCTTATTGCACCTGATCTCCGCCTGACGCCGTCTCACATTGCTTTCATTACCCCGAGATTAAATCTGAGCCATCAATCATTTAGATCCAACGGTCGAAATGAAACCCGATAGACCCAACTTCTGTCGGGGCCTACCTCTCACCTCGAAAAGCACCCAGCCACTCATAAGCCGCCACCTAGACTCCACTAACTCGCCAAGCCGCATCTTCCTCCGTCGCGTGCAATTCGCACTGTCGGATCTCCGATCCCCCATTCGACGGCTCAATCGTTTTCGCGTTTTTTTTTGCATTCGGGGTTTAACGCTGAGAAAAAACACGATAAAATCGGTTTTGGAGGGGATGCGTGTCAAGCAGCGAGGCATATCGCGTTTTTTTTGAAGATTTTCGAGACCACTTTGGAGCAGCGCGAAACCAACGATTTTTTTAGCCGAAACCACCTTTCCCCATCGCATTTTCTCCTCTGCTCCCAAATTCTCTACCATTTCATCCCGACCGTTGATCATTCTAGATCAACGGCTCTCATTTATTCCGCGTCCAAACTTCACTCTAGCCCATGTTCGCTTTCGATAAAGGTTTTCTCCCATTTCTTTTAAAATTTCCTCCATTCCACTATAATATTACCCCCTTTGCATTATAAACTCCCCAATTAATCCTGGCCATTGATCAATCTAAAATCAAAAGCCCAGACTTAATCTTCCCTCCGTTCATCCAACCGCCTCCCCATTTAATCTCTTCAAGTGATCTCGGATGTTGGTTGATTTCATCCAACGGTCACGATTAAACCTCATCCCCAAAGCGGCCTTAACCTATTTTTCACAGGTTTTTCTTAATTTCGTTTGTTATGTGCAGGTTTTTAAGTTTTTTCCACAGTTCTAAAAATAAATCAAGGGCCGGGGATGACGATTCCCCAGGCCACTATTCATGAAGAAGATCAAACTGCAGGGTTCACATCATGATTTATCTGTGCCTCATGAGCACTGATAACATTATAAAACCCTCTGCGCGCCTGCAAAAAACAACAAAAACTCAGTAAACATCAGAAATGAAGAGTATGAGTGTCAAAGGATAAAATCAAAGCAGAAATGAAGGTTTAAAGGTTTTAAACCCAATTTTGAGGGATTAAGCCCTGAAATTGACTATCAAAGGCCTAATCCACACATTTAAAGATAGTATGAAGACCTGAAGACAAAAATTAAGCCTAATCAGACCTAAAACGTAGATCAAAAGCAAATTAACAGTGTTTTAGGGAAACAAAAGCAGATCTATCAGTCTGAGAAGCCTCCACTACCACATAAGAGGCTAATTGAATCCTCTCCAGCTACCAAAAGCCACCTGTAGCCTCACAGAAATCAAAGAAGGCCTAGTTATTGCCAGAACAAAAGATATTTGCCTAAAGACAGCTGAACAGTTATTTCAAATCAAAGAAACTTATTACAACTGTCAGAAGAGTTATTATAAAGATAAGAAAACAACCCTGAAGTCAATTTTCTCGTCCATTAAGCCTTAAGAATTCCTGCCTTATTCCTTGCATGGTTTTCAAGGCTAGGAACTGCATTAAATGTAGAATTAATTATACTTGAACCCTAGAAACTTTTCCACCTCCTCATTTTCTTATAAAATCTCCTTGAGGAGCACATTGTAAAGGGTTGGTTGCTGAACTTTGATGTAATACTTGTGCTCGAAACTTTCTATATGTAAATAGTTTTCAGAGGCTCTTGAAGCTCTGTTTCGTGATCAAAGAAGTTAGGCTGAGAAGAGAAGATAATTGCTGTACTGAAACATTGGACTTGAAGTATGTAACTTGATTGACATCAATATACACGCTGATTTTTGGGATCCTGTTCTATATCATTGGTGAAGTACTTCTTACTGTTATTTGTTTTCCTTTCATGTATGCCATTTTTTTCACCTTTTCTCTAATAAAGAACAACAATTATAGAGCTAGGATTTATTGTTAAAAGTACCCTAATCTCACTGATAAGCTTTATCTTCATGTTTTCCTCGAATTGTGTTTTTAAGAATGACTTAAGTTAAGTGTAAACATTATCAAGGAATGTTGGTTTGTCCCTGTCTTGATGTGCAAAACTTGAAAGGAAGTTCTTGAATGATATTTTCATTATATGTTGAGTAGAGTTAGACTGGAAAAGTTTATGGTTTGCCCTGTCTTCTAGTTTCTTTCTCCAAAGGTTGTTTTGAAGGTTTCCCTAAGAGTATGTTGAAGCAGGCCTAGATTTTAATGTATCTTGCTTGATCTTAAGCTGCACTTTGTTTTCTTATCTGTTTTCATCCCTTCTGAAAGTAGTCATGTGGATTGCTGGATTGTTTGTTCGATAAGTCAGTTTTAATACAAGCTTGTCCAAATAAGTTTAAGTTTAGCCCTGTCTTTGGTTGGTTTCAAACAGTTGCTTAAAAGGATTTTCTTATTTGGAAAGTTGCTAAATCCTTGTTGAAATTATTGACTTTTGCCACCTTCTCAACACTTTTAATGTTCCATTCCATCATTTAAATCTAAAGGATCTTTTGATATAGATGACTCGCCCCTTGGATCACTCTTGAAATTGTTGCACAATTTAACCCTTTTATGACTCCATAGCCCAACGAATTAAGTGTTGTTTCATATCTATCCTATCAGTTAAATCTTGTTTTGATTTAACTAGCCTCAACCATCCAAACAAACAAAAAACCCTTGTTCTTAATAGCTAGCCTAATATCACATTTAAAGCCTTAAAGATCACATCTTTAAACACACTTATAGAGAGATCCCTCTCTAGATTTAGGAGGGCTAGATCCTAGAATCCCAAAGTGGTTCATAATGTTGTCTCTACAGCTTTAGTCTTACCAATCTGCTAAAATTACAGTGGCCTAACATTTCTGGCGACTCCGCTGGGGACTTTTGAGTGAATTTCATCTTGGATACCCTTAGGATCTCAAGAAAAACCCTTGATTCAAGAACATTGTTCTGTGCAGTATAAGTAGCTCTCTTCAAGCACTACCAAACAAATGGTAATCATGATAGAACTTATTTGAATCAGTGACAAACTAAGTAACCCTTAGGATTCTCATAAGAGCTTATCAAACCTTGAAGGAATCAACTAGCTAAGCCATAAGAGTAAACTTTCTTTGTCTCATCACCCTAGCTAAGTGTTGAAATAGATTTAGGACACTCTTAGAACTCATAGGACTGAAAAAACTCAGAAAACCCAAAATTATTTCAGATTGGTTTCAAATAAACATGGTGGTGGACCATAAAACATTTTACCTCCAAAAGAGCTAAAAATTATAACAGACCTTAAGACTCCACTGGGAAACCCATTATCATTATAACATCATTTAAACTCAGTTAATAAGACTTTAAAGATTAAATTTTTCTTGTTTAAAGATCAGTTAGCCTCCTAAAGATTGTCATATTTGGTTAAACTTTTCTTGTAAGTTAGGTCCGAAAAACATAGCATAGTGGCTTCTAGAAGAGTTCATACTAGAGCCTATCCCGACCCAAATCCTCCTGAGATAGTTGATAACCCTGAAAGAATACTTAGGAAGTCTCCTAAGGCCAAATCCTCAACTTTTGTCGGACCAATTGTTAGAGCTAATTCTGTTCCTAAAAACCTTGCAGCTCTAAAAGATTTACAAGTGGACTTGAGAAACCCATTCAGAACTAGGTCACTTGATGATATAGATCAGATGGATTTAGAGCCTTCACTTTCATCTCAAGATAGAAGTGAACATCCTGGTAGCAGAGAAACTGCTCCACTTGATTCACATTTCCTTCGTAATTTTGGTTCCTCTCATCCTAGATCTGCTAAAAAATATCTTGCTGGTCCATCCACTTTTGTTATCCACACATCCACTGTTCAAACTACACCATTCCATCAATCTCCTCCACCTGTAAACCCCCCACTTTTTCCACAACCTCCTATCATGGAAACATGGTATGATCCTCTCGTCCTTCCTTTACCCCTAGTCAATCTTCCACAAGACTATCAGTCCAAGATACCTTTGTATGATGCCAGTGGTGCTACTGCTGTTTCACAACATGTGGATAAGATGAATGACTACTTTGACAGAAATGAGATTGATGATGAAACTATCAAACTTAGACTGTTCGCTCAAAGTTTAGGGGGAGAAGCAAGAAAATGGTTCAAAGGCTTAACCCCTAACAATATCAATGACCTTCAAGCCCTCCATAAATTATTCCTAAAGAAGTGGGAAGTTAAGAAAAACCCTCTCCAAATACTTTCAGATTATAACAGCCTTAAAAGAAACACTGGGGAAAGTGTTCAAGCTTATTGCACTAGATTCAATAGTGTGTATAATGATTTACCCCCAGAATTGAAACCTCCACAAGGCTCAGCCTTAAACAAGTTTCTCGAAGGATTTGATCCTAAAATGGCTTATCAACTTAGAGAAAGAGACCCTCTGACTTTAGAAGATATGCAGAAAGGAGCCTTAGCTGTGGAAGTAAATCTAATGGAGAAAAGAGCTAGAATGAGAAATGAGAAGAAAGTATCATTTAGGAAAGAGTCTGCACCCTCCACATCTAGCTCAAAAATGGAGAGAATGATGGAAGAAATGATGAAAAAGATGAGCATACTTGAGAGAGCACAAGCAAGTCAAAACCAATCAGCTCCTCAAAATAGAAATCAAAATAAAAATCAGAATTTTAGGAGAAACCAACCTCAAAACAGACCAAGGGAGGATGATCAACAAATTACACCTCATTTTCATCAAAACTATGTAAGTGAGGTTGAAGAGACAATTGAACAAACAGAGGAAGATGATATAAACATGTTGGGAGTAGATAATGATACTTTTGATGTTCATTACAATAGAAAACAAGGTCTTTACACACCCTATGATGATAAAAGAGAAGATGATGAATATTATTATCAAGAGCTGGAAAATGTCATCATAGAAACTCCAAAAGATTATGACCTTAGAAGTAAAAAGAATCTGGAAACTTCTAAAAGTAAAACCTCTGACAATTCTGCAAAAAACAGCCCTCTGGTTAAACCCAAAAACATTAAACAGAAAGAAAAAACAGTGGCTGGAAATTCTGATAAGAACAAAGAGAAAGACACTCAAATTAATGAAAAACAGAGTGCAGACCTTAGCAACGTTAGCACCTTAGCTAGTGCTCCTACTAAAACAATTTTGACCAATGTAAATAGAGAAAATCAACAAGCTAATTTTGCTGAGAAAATGGTGGTTAATAAGGCTGAAACAAGCATTGTAAAAAATCAGACCCCTTTTAGTTTGGAGCAGGAAATTTCCAAGATAAAAATCTCTGTTCCTCTCACTGAATTAGCTACTCAAGATGTATGTAGATCACAAATTTTGAAGGCTTTTAACATAACAGAAAATAATGACACTGTCAATCTTAATGATGACCAACCAGAGCTTTTATTTGGTCCTAAGATTGAGGGAAGATACCAAGAAGGACCAGTTCCTCCTTTTTATGTTAGTTTGAAGATTCATGACAAAATTTTACACAATGCTATGCATGACTCAGGGGCCTCTCATAACTTAATGCCAAAATCAGTGATGGAGAGCCTAGGCCTTGAAATTACCAGACCATACAAAGATCTATACTCCTTTGACTCCAGTAGAGTTAAATGCCTAGGTTTGATCAAAGACCTTTGTGTAAATTTAGCACAAATTCCAGCCAAGTGTTTAGTAATGGATATTGTAGTGGCTGATGTACCCCCAAAGTATGGCATGCTGTTATCAAGATCTTGGGGAGCTAAGTTGCAAGGAACAATGCAGATGGATATGACATATGCTACCATCCCTGTTTTTAATCAAAAAAGAAGAATTTATAGGGAATTTTATATGCAATACATGGTAAGTAGCCAAGAAAGACCAGAAAACTCTCATATCTATTCTGTACATACAAGCCTTGACTCATTTATTCTCTTCAATCATGAAAAATTTAATGAGCGGGAAACATTAACTGATTTAGTGGCCACTCCTCACTGTAATTTAGTGGTAGACATAGAAAAGGAAGGAGACATAATAGAAGGGTCAAAACAGTATGTCAAAACAGAAAATCACTGTAAACTAATCACGGGTCTTGAGCTACAAAACAGTCATCCGTTGCTTGTCAACTTTGAGAACCAAGAGAAGAATCCTCAACTTAATGAAGAACATGAGGAACTAGAACAATTTCAAAACAATACTGACTGTCAAGAACAATTTGAAAACACGAAAGATAAAGAGGATAGTAGCCAAACTAGAAATTCTGAAGCTAGTCCTCTTTGGAGTATGAATTTTGATGGGTCTTGCACTAAGAACAATGCAAGTGAAGGTGTTTGGATACACAACACTAAAAATATTCACACTAAAGGGCATTCCTATAGATTAAATTTTCAATGTTCAAATAACATAGCTGAGTATGAATCCCTCCTTTTAGGCCTACACTTGTTGAAGAAATTAGTAGCCAAAAGGATAAAATTTCATGAGGATTCAGAGTTGATTGTTAGGCAAGTGAATGGGGAATATAGTGCCAAACACCCCAGACTTTAAGCCTATAGAAATGATGTCATGGACCTACTAAGAAAATTTGAGGAATCCCAACTTATCTTTGTCCCAAAAGACCAAAATATCCTTGCCCATAGTTTAGCTTTTGCTGCTAGAACATGTCTAACACCCTATGAAACCAAACAATGCACTTACCCAAATCAAATTCAGACCAGATATCCTTGATAATGAGAAATATTGGCAAGTGTTTCATGGAGACAAACAAATAAAAGATTTCCTATAGTCCATAAATGAATTTGAACTACTAAGTTCAGATTCAGATTATGAAGATCACTGTTCTATTGAAGAAAACCCACTTTATGAAGAAGTAAACTCTCCAAAGATTGCTGATATAAATCTGTTAGCTAATAAAATTGAAAATACCACAGAAATTAGTGCAGATTTGGTAAAAGAAGACTTAGAAACTCTGCAATCTAACACTCAAAGTTTGCCAAAAGGTCTGGTCCCATTAGAAGAGTTGTTTGATTTCAATGATGTTGCCAAGAAACCAAAGCTGGAGCTTGTTGAAACTGAAGTAGAAGAGTATAACATAGGCAGTGAACTAAAACAAAAAATTATCAAACTATCTAAAACTTTTCTAGCTCACATCAAGATGAAATACATTGAGCTGTTTAAAGAATTTTCTGATGTATTTGCATAGAGTTATGAGGATCTAAAGTCCTATGACACATAAATAATTCAGCACAAGATACCCCTCAAAGAAAACCAAAAGCCCTTTAAACAAAAATTGCGTAGAATCAACCCTGTTCAATTACCTTTGGTTGAGAAAGAAATCAAGAAAATGTATGAAGCTGGAATTATTGTCCCTATTAAATATTCAGAATGGGTGTCTAATCTAGTGTCAGTTAGGAAGAAAACAGGAGAAATAAGGCTTTTTTTTTTTACTTTAGGAACCTAAACAAAGCTTCATTAAAGGACAACTACCCTTTACCCAAGATGGATCATATTTTACAAAGGGTAGTTGGTTCTAAAAGAATTTTTTTGCTAGATGGCTTCACAAGATACAATTAGATATTAGTACATCCTGATGATCAACTCAAACAATGTTTACTACACCTTGGGGTACTTTCATGTATGTGAAAATGCCTTTTAGTTTAATGAATGCTGGTGCTACTTTTCAGAGAGCCATAGATATTGCATTCTCGGAAGAATTAGGCTACTTCATCATTATTTACCTTGATGATATCACTGTTTTTTCCAAAACAGATGAAGAACACCTAGAACACTTGAGAAAAGTCTTTGAGAAATGCAGAAAATATGGGTTATCTTTAAATCTAAAGAAAACAATGTTTGGTCTCCAAGAAGGTAAACTTCTTGGGCACATCATATCAGAAGAAGGAATAAAGATAGACCCAAAGAGGATTTGGGGTATATTGCAAATCACCCATCCTAGAAACATCAAGGAACTTCAATCTTTCATTGGGAAGATTAATTTCTTGAGAAGGTTCATACCCAACTTAGCTGAACTCCTTAGAAACATAACAAACATGCTGAAAAAGGAAGAAGGAGTTAAATGAACCTTATAAGCAAAGAAATCTTTTGAATTGGTAAAACAAGCATTAACCAAAACACCAGTTCTCATTAGTCCTGATTTTTCAAAAGATTTTTTTCATTTTTTCATTTGCATCAGAACACACTGTGGTTGCTGTCCTACTACAGAAAAATTTAAATGGACAAGAGCAGCCAATTGCATTCTTTAGTAAGGCATTGAGAGATGTACCTCTGAAGTACAATATCATGGAAAAAAAATCCTTTGCTTTATTCAAAGCCTTAAAAGACTTCAGAGTTTACATTTTACACTCTCACATAATTTCATTTGTGCCAAACTTAGTTGTAGAAAACATTCTAACACAGGACCCAGATGGCAAAAGAGGAAAGTGGATAGCTGTGATACTTGAATATGATTTAGAAATCAAGCCCACTAAACTCATAAAAGGCCAAGGACTAGCAAGATTAATGGCTGAGTCTATTTTTGAAGCTCTTGATATAAACATGATAAATGCATTAGATGAACAAGAGGAGTTGTCCACTCCCATTATTGAGGATTATTTTTTGAATTCATCTTGGTATGCTGATATTTCATATGTTTTGCTCAATTTGAATACACCTCCTGGTTTGTCTAAGACAAAGGCAAGATTTTTAAAGTTGAAAGCTGTAAATTATTGCATTTTAGATAAATGTCTATATTGGAAAAATGCTAGTGGATTATTGCTTAAATGTTTGTCTGAGAATGATGCAGAGAAAATCAAGCATGAATTCCACGAAGGAGAATTTGGAGGCCATCTCTATTGGAAGACAACTGCCAATAAAATCCTTAGGGCTAGTTACTACTGGCCCACCCTCTTTCAAGATGTCCATAAAATGATTATTTCCTGTCATAAATGCCAACTCTTTGAAGGCAAAAGAAAATTGCTTCCCTTACCTTTGTATCCAATCACTGTTGAAGCTCCTTTTCAACAGTGGGGTCTAGACTTCATAGGGGAAATCCATCCACCATCATCTACCCAACATAGATGGATTCTCACTGCAACAGACTGCTTTACCAAATGGATAGAAGTCATCCCTTCTAGGCAAGTCAATGACTCTGTTATCATAAAATTTATTGAAAATCATATCCTATCTAGATTTGGCTGCCCTAGGAAGATTATCCCTGAAAATACTGCTGCATTTGGATCCGAAAAGATGGTTGAATTCTGTCACAAATATCAGATTACATTGGACCATTCTACTACTTATTACCCTCAAGGTAATGGGCAGACAGAATCCTCAAATAAAAGTTTGGTGAACATAATCAAGAAGTAGCTGGAAGACAATAAGAAATCATGACACACAAAGCTAGTACATGCACTATGGGCTGAAAAAATTACACTTAAGAAATCAATTGGAATGTCACCCTACCAGCTTGTTTATGGAGTAGATGCAATTTTTCCAACCAGCCTAGGAGTGCCAGTCATGAAGCTGATCCAAGAAGTACAGTCTGAAGACAATTACATGATCAGAAGAATTAATCAGACCATATATCTTCAACAAACCAGAGAGGAGGTCTACAATAGAGCATTACAAAAGAAAGAAAGCATCAAGAAGCTTTTTGATAGAAGGAAAAAGGTCAGTGATTTCAGCATTGGTGATAAAGTTTTAAAGTGGAATTCAAGGAGAGAAGATAAGGGCAAGCATGGGAAATTTGATCATTTATGGCTTAGCCCTTATTTCATTCATTCTACTACTGGTAACAATGCTTATTTTCTGCAAGAATTGAATGGAGCTGAACTCGTTGGGGGTCCTGTTAATGGCAGGATGCTCAAACATTATTTTTCTTGACGATATCAGTTTGGAAGCCTTTTTATTTTTTCTCATTGTGAATATCATGTCCATCACTGCATTCAAAGTTATAATATGGAAAAATACAAAAACAATACAAAAGAAAAGAGGGAAGATTGTAAAAAATAAGAAAGGTACAGCCCCATACCAAAAAAGAGAAACAAAGTATGAAAGTGTGCAAGCTCAAATGCCACTCCTAAGAAACACACTCCTAGTTAGTCATACAGCCTAATCATGACTAATTAGTTTTCAATTTACTACTGATAGGTTAGTGAAATAGATTTTCCAAACAGCTTAATCTTGGCTTATCAGTTAGGTAGATTAGTATAGAAGAAAAAAAGGTTCAAACAAGCTCAAAATCTGAACCTATGAACTTCAAAAGATGAATGGCTCAAATTAGATCAAATCTTGAGCCAAAGACATAAGAAAACTAGTTCTAATATGCCCAAAACTTGAATCAGAGAACAAAGGGAGAATAGCTCAAACAAGCCTAAAAAACAGAGCTGAAGAAAAGAGAAGGATGTTCTTAAACTTTTAGATCTTAAGCCTTCACCATTTCGCTTTAATTTTTTGCAAATTTTAGTCTATGTGCAGCTTGTTTTTACGCCATAGATATGCATCAATTCAAACTGCTTTATCTTGGCATGACTGCTTTTAATTTTCTGTTTTAGAATTTAGTGAATAAAAATCTGTCAGACAGTCTAATCCTGACAGATAGTAGTTAGGTAGAGAAGCTTATGAACTCAACTGCTTAATCTGAGTTCATAGAGAAATAAGGGTAGAAATAGGCTAGTTTTATGCTTTCAAAAGAACAAAATGTTTGTAAAAAGAGTTTGCCAATCCAAATGCACTCTGAAAGAAGAAAAAATGTTAGATCATTAGGATTGGGTAAGTAGAAAGCTTGTTTTGATAGAGTTCCATTGTTTTTAATGGCTGCTAACATTATCAGAGAAAAAGAAGATCAGCAAAGGAAAGAAAGTTGCAGCCCAATGGATGAGGCATTGATTAGCTTCCAAAGAAGACAGGTCTGAAGTTCTTGACGCCTTCAAGAAGGTGTCATCCCCATGTGAAGCCATTGTTAGCCACCTATAAAAATTTGTCATATCAAATGGTGGCTAGATCATTTTTCAAGCCTTTAAGAAACAATTTTATGCCAAATTGTTAATTCTTAAAGTCTTATGAAGATAACTAATCCTTTAGTTAATCTTCGCTGTTGTTTCCCTCATAATCCTGAAAAATCTGTTGTTTGCCTCAAGAAAAAGACTGCTGAAAAACCCCATTTTCCCTCAGTTTTACCCCTCCTTTCACTCATAAATAAACCCCATTTTTCATCCTTTTTCCTTCATAAAATCCCCCCAAAAGCCTCATTTGACCTTAAAAATCACTCCATTTCCCCTTTAAAACCTTGTACTCTCCCTTATCTGGTTTTAAATCCCCTTATTTCCTTAACCGGAACCCTCAAAATTGCCTTAAAAACTCTGTTTTTAGGCCAAAAATACATATTCTGCATATAATATCTTCTCCAGCCCCCGAGGGCTTAACTTTGGTAGGCCCCTTCCTCATAGGACCTTAAGCCTCGCAACCGGGCACTTAAAGGGCCTAAACTCCTCTCCGAACCCCGTCATTTCCTTATTTTCCTTTATGTTTCGTAAAAACTCGACTTTTCATTATGTTTTAATAAAACCCGATGATATGTTTTAAAACAAATATTGACTGTCGATCTAAACCAATCAACGGTCATTGGCTCATCGCATCGCAAGTCCGCTTCGGGTCCTCCCTTTTCTTCATGTCCTTCAAAATTCCGATGCGATCAAACCTCAGCCGTAGATCATTCCTCCGATTTGACGGTCAATCCACAATCGCATCGTAAATTCCCTTTGTGTCTTCCCCTTTCCTCCTCCAATTTGTGATCACCCCAATTAAATCTCGATCGTCCATTTCATAGATCCTACGGTGCAGATCAAACCCGACCTTTCTTTGTTATTTCACAAAGACCGATAGTTTAAACTTCTCAGCAAAGATCCACCGTTGATCTTTGCAGATTAACGGTCCTTATTGCACTTGATCTCCACCCGACTACCCGTTTCACATTGCTTTCATTACCACGAGATTAAATCTGAGCCGTCAATCGTTTAGATCCAATGGTCGAAATGAAACCCGATAGACCCAACTTCTGTCGGGGCCTACCTCCCACCTCGAAAAGCACCCAGCCACTCATAAGCCGCCACCTGGACTCCACTAACTCCCCAAGCCGCATCTTCCTCCGTCGCGTGCAATCCGCACAGTCGAATCTCTAATCCCCCATCCGACGGATCACAATCGTTTTCGCGTTTTTTTTGCATCCGGGGTTTAATGCCGAGAAAAAACGCGATAAAAGCGGTTTTGGAGGGGACGCATGTCAAGTAGAGAGGCATATCACATTTTTTTTGAAGATTTTCTAAACCACTTTGGAGCAACGCGAAACCGGTGGTTTTTTCAGCCGAAACCACCTTTCCCCATCGCATTTTCTCCTCTGCTCCCAAATGCTCTACCATTTCATCCTGATCATTGATCATTCTAGATCAATGGCTCTCATTTATTTCGCATCCAAACTTCACTCTAGCCCGTGTTCTCTTCCGATAAAGGTTTTCTCCCATTTCTTTTACAATTTCCTCCATTCCACTATAATATTACCCCCTTTGCATTATAAACTCCCCAATTAATCCTGGCCGTTGATCAATCTAAAATCAACGGCCTGGACTTAATCTTCCCTCCGTTCATCCAACCGCTTCCCCATTTAATCCCGTCAAGTGATCTTGACCGTTGGTTGATTTCATCCAACGGTCACGATTAAACCTCATCCCCAAAGTGGCCTTAACCTATTTTTCAGAGGTTTTTCTTAATTTCGCTTGTTATGTGCGGTTTTTAAGTTTTTTCCACAGTTCTAAAAAGAAATCAAGGGTTAGGGATGACGATTCCCCAGGCCACTATTCATGAAGAAGATCAAACTGCAGGGTTCACATCATGATTTATCTATGCCTCATGAGCACTGATAACATTATAAAACCCTCTGCACGCTTGCAAAAAACAACAAAAACTCAGTAAACATTAGAAATGAAGAGCATCAGTGTCAAAGGATAAAATCAAAGCAGAAATGAAGGTTTAAAGGTTTTAAACACAGTTTTGAGGGATTAAGACCTGAAATCGACTATCAAAGGCCTAATCCAGACAGTTAAAGACAGTATGAAGACCTGAAGAAAAAAATTAAGCCTAATCAGACCTAAAACACAGATCAAAAGAAAATTAACAGTGTTTTAGGGAAAAACAAGTAGATCTATCAGTTCGAGAAACCTCCACTGCCACATCAGAGGCTAATTGAATCCTCTCCAGCTACCAAAAGCCACCTGCATCCTCATAGAAATCAAAGAAGGCCTAGTTATTGCTATAACAAAATATATTTGCCTAAAGACAGCGGAAAAGTTATTTCAAATCAAAGAAACTTATTAAAACTGTCAGAGGAGTTATTATAAAGATAAGAAAACAACCCTGAAGTCAATTTTCTCATCCATTAAGCCTCAAGCATTCCTGCCTTATACCTTGCATGGTTTTTAAGACTAGGAATTGCATTAAATGTAGAATTAATTATACTTGAACCCTAGAAACTTTTCCACCTCCTCATTTTCTTATAAAATCTCCTTGAGGAGCACATTGTAAAGGGTTGGTTGTTGAACTTTGATGTAATACTTGTGCTCGAAACTTTCTATATGTAAATACTAAATAGTTTTCAGAGGTTCTTGAAGCTCTGTTTCGTGATCAAAGCAGTTAGGCTGAGAATAGAAGATGATTGCTGTACTGAAACATTGGACTTGAAGTATGTAACTAGATTGACATCAATATACAAGATGATTTTTTGGATCCTGGTATATATCATTGGTGAAGTACTTCTTACTATTATTTGTTTTCCTTCCATGTATGCCATTTTTTTCACCTTTTCTCTGATAAAGAACAACAATTATAGAGCTAGGATTTACTGTTAAAAGTACCCTACTCTCACTGATAAGCTTTATCTTCATGTTTTCCTCCAATTGTGATTTTAAGAATGACTTAAGTTAAGTGTAAACATTATCAAGGAATGTTGGTTTGTCCCTGTCTTGATGTGCAAAACTTGAAAGGAAGTTCTTGAATGATATTTTCATTATATGTTGAGTAGAGTTAGACTGGAAAAGTTTATGGTTTGCCCTGTTTTCTAGTTTCTTTCTCCAAAGGTTGTTTTGAAGGTTTCCCTAAGAGTTTGCTGATGCAGGCCTAGATTTTAATGTATCTTGCTTGATCTTAAGCTGCACTTTGTTTTCTTATCTGTTTTCATTCCTTCTGAAAGTAGTCATGTGGATTGCTAGATTGTTTGTCCAATAAGTTAGCTTTAATACAAGCTTGTCCAAAGAAGTTTAAGGTTAGCCATGTCTTTGGTTGGTTTCAAATAGTTGCTTAAAAGGATTTTGTTGTTTGGAAAGTTGATAAATCCTTGTTGAAATTATTGACTTTTTCCACCTTCTCAACACTTTTAATGTTCCATTCCATCATTTAAATCTAAAGGATCTTTTGATATAGATGAATTGCCCCTTGGATCACTCTTGAAATTGTTGCACAATTAAACCCTTTTATGACTCCATAGCCCAATGGATTAAGTGTTGTTTCATATCTATCCTATCAGTTAAATCTTGTTCTGATTATTCACACAATCACCCCTTTGAAACTCTTTAATTTTTAGGACTTTCCACTCAATTAAAAATCATGCTCAACCATCCAAACAAACAAAAAACCTTTGTTCTTAATAACTAGCCTAATATCGCATTTAAAGCCTTAAAGATCACATCTTTAAACACACTTATAGAGAGATCCCTCTCTATATTCAGGAGGGCTAGATCCTAGAATCCCAAAGTGGTACATAATGTTGTCTCTGCAGCTTTAGTCTTACCAATCTGCTAAAATTACAGAGGCCTAACACTTAAAACATGCCTTCAAGACTCAAGCATCCATTGGTAGAGGTAGAGGTAGAGGTAATCATCAAGAAAAATGAAGAACTCCACTAGAATAGTCAGGACAATTAGATCACCCTAGACATTCTCAAATCCAGAGAGGGAGAGGTTGAAGATGGATACACAAGTCTAAGGTATAATTTTATTGTTTCAAAATGTATGGAAACCATGAAAGTGAATGTAGAAAAACCCATTTGAATTTGAACAAGAGAAGAGAAAATGTCTGCAATATTGAAGAGGGAACATTTGAATCAATGTCTATCTCATGTAAAATCATTGAACAAGATCAAAACAAGGATCTTGGTTACTATCCAGTAGCTGCGTCAATCACATGATAATTAAGAAATTATTTTCTAGTGTCTATAACCCTATTCAATTTGAAATCATGTTAGTAGATGATCATAATGTCAAAGCTATAGGAAAAGGTGTGTTTATGTCTTGACTAAGAAAAATGAGAAGGGAGATATTAATGATGTCTTTTATGTGTCAAATCTTAAGAATAATTTGTTACGTATTGAACAACTGTGTTATGAAACCAACTCCAAAATAGAAGAAAAGATATATCAATGCCTTAGAAATCAGCCACTTCGAGGGGGAAACCTCCTTTAAATTACATAAATGAACAATTCTTGGATGATACAAATGAAAAAACCTCCCTTCTATATCTAGGAGTCCACGGGGTCATAATATAATCCTAGCTAATCTAACAATAATAATGTAAGGGCACAAAAATTACAATAGTGGGGTTTTATGGGGCACAATAATAACAATATGGGGACTATAGGGGTACAACAATAACAATAAGGGGGCTAAACTAACAATAATAAGGGACTACGCTAGTAATATAGGGACCTAACATGCCCCTCTCCTTCAAACAAGTGTTGTCCTCAATGCTTGATTAATTTTTGATGCTTCTGTATAAAATTCTCATCCTTCCATGTGGAATCTTCAACAGGTAAGTTCTTCCACTTGCTGAGATACTTTAAAACTCATCAATTTCGTAGCTTTCGAGTTCTTGTTTTTGTTACTTCTTCAGAACTTCTTTCGTTGCGATGTTGATCACCATGTTGTTTAACTCAATTCTGCACGAAATTTAGGTTATCCTTTGAGAGTTGGAGAACTCGTCATTGATGCTCGATGTGATCTTCTACTACTTTATCATCCATATTAGCTTTTATTTGATCCTTTAAAATGTCCAACTTAGCCTTCATTTATGCTTTTAAACCATCTATGTCATCTTTTATTGCTCTTTGTAATATCGAAATTTGTTGCACTTTGTACCGTAATTTTGATATATCATACTGTAATTCTTCCTCTTCATGCATCATACTAGAGCATTCTAAGTCCTTAATGCACATGTAATTATTTTTAGTAGGAATTGTATAACTCAATGCTGATATGTATGCTTCAATATGCCTTTGGAATCACTTTAAACTGATTTTTCAAACAAATGTTATGAATTTTTTTTTTAAAAATACACACCTTTTCTCTTTCTTTTTAGGAGGTCTATATTGAACCTAATTTACCTCTACTATTTCGAATCTTCAAGATATAAATTTATATCCTGTATTATCCCTTTGAGTCCTCTTTCTAATGAAACATGTCAGACCTGATTTTGGATTCTTTGAGGCAAATTTATACCCATTCTCCCACAATGACCTAGTTATGGATTGGTTCAGTGGAGTGAACTTGTAGGACGTGCCACGTGTCACCGTTTCCTCCTTCAGCTCTGAAATTGATACAAAAGAAACCATAGTCCATTTAATTTTAGACATTTTTTACACAATTCCAATCTGATGCTCAGAGAGAGAGTTATGACGATTCTCCCAATGTCACCTCTCTGAGATGAAATTCGGGAGCCTACAAAAACCCTAACTTCCATAGATCATATCTCCAAAAATGTTGTGAGCCAAGATCTGAAATGTTTACACAAAGTTCCTCAGGATTTCCTCAAAAATGGATTTTTTTTATAGCTTATGAAATTTCGTAGAAACATAGTTAGAGCGAAAATTCCATGATGACCTATTTGAAGCAATGAAACCTTAGAATCGAAAGCTCTGATACCAAATGTTATGAAACCAACTAAGAAATATAAGAAACGATAGATGAACGCATTAGAAATCAACCACTTCGAGGGGCCAATCTCCTTTACATTACATAAATAAACAATTCTTGGATGATAAAATGAAAAGACCTACCTTCTATACATAGGAGTGCATGGGGTCACAATATAATCTTGGCTAAAATAACAATAATAATGTAAGGGAACAAAAATAACAATAGTGGGGTTTTATGGGGCACAATAATAGCAATATGGGGACTACATCGATGCAACACTAACAATAATGGGGCTAAAATAACAACAATAAGGGACTACACTAGTAATATAGGGACCTAGCAAATCGAGTTAACAATATTATAATGCCAAATTCAAAGATTCCACGTGCACAATATTACATAAGCCACCTAATAGAAGACTTGTTACAAAGGTCGAAATAACCAATAATATAATGTTCCCATTGAATCTACAAAGTGTAAATATTCTAGAATGATATACAAAAAAAATCTCAATAAGATGAGAATTGGTTGTGGCATCTAACGTATGGTTACCTAAATTTTAGGAGTCCTAACAACTCCTAAAATTACACAAGTGTAAGCGTATAAATATAGGTCAAGTGTGAGGCATTTAGACAAATCCACAAGTGCTCATTTCATAAGCAAATAATATATGAATCTGGATGCAGGCTTGGAGGAAAATACATGGAGGAAAAAGGGCTTGTTTGGCACTTATTTTTATCTCATTGCAGGTTTATACCTTCACAGGAGGAGGATGCATCTTCTAGCTGGAGTTATGGGAAACATTTGATGATGTATATGGGGTATTCTTACCTCTATTTGAGAGATGCAGGGGGATGAAATGCCTAATGAGAGGTTGTTTGGGCTTGTTGTAGGGTACCACAGGTCTGTACAGAACATTGGAGGAAATATAGACAATGTGGAGAGGGCTGGAAGGCCTAATTTAGGTCTAGTTTTCCCCTAGAAATCTATGTGTGACAATAGGGGCTAAAAGAACAAGGACCACAACTATTAGAGGGAAGTTTGGAGTGATTGGAAGGGATAAAAGAAGATTGATTGATACCCCAAACAATTATCCTAATATACAATAGAGTTGCACCATAATTAAGGTATGTGATGTTATTTTGAAGTTGAATTTGTTTCTAGGTGGATGGGTGTCCTAGATTAGGACATTTTAGTGATCATCCTATTGAAATTTCATCAACAGTAGTGCATCTATCAAGAGGAGTAGCAGGAGGTTGCAGAGAAGATGTATGTTAGTCCTCTTGAGTTGATGTGACTTGAAAATTGATGGTGTCCTTGGAGAGGAAGGTTTGGAGAAGTATGTTAGAAACCATGTGCAGTGGTTGCCTAGATGTTAGATGTTCTAACTAGGATCAAATTCTACAAAAAGGATTTGTCACTCGTTGACTGTTTGGGGGAAGCGTAAGAGTGGACCAAGTGTGGAATATATTCGACATTTATGGTTTGTTGGAGGACAATGTGATAGTGCCCAAGGTTGAAGCCCGATGTGCACTATCTTCATGGACCTAGATGGTCCCTAGAGTGGCGTTGTTGAGCTCAAGGGTTGATGAACAAGAGGAGTAGTTGAGTAGCCCTAAAATTCTATGTGGAGAAGGACTTCTACAACATATGATGGGTAGTCCTCGTAGCCTATGTTCATTGTGGGAAATAGACATCTTACAGTGATAGGTGGCATCCCTTCGTGGCCTATGTTGGTCTTCATTAGAGCAGTGCAGGAATACCATAGTGGGTTGAATTCCCTGAGTAGCTAATGAGAAACAATGGGAATATTGAGATTCGTTCACAAGTGGAGTTGTACAGAACTATACAAGAGTATTAATGTGTTGTGCCCTTGATGGATAAAGGCACACCAAGAGAGTAGATTAACAACCAAGGTTTAGTGGCCACATGGACTTGGAGAATTGATAGAGGCAAGAGTTGTACATTGGGAGCTAAAGGACTGGGTAGGTATAGGGTATGACCTAGAGGATCCCAGAGAGCATGTGATAACCAGATGGCTAGAGTATCTTGTTGAGGTAATATTGGTCGTCGATTTATTAAAACCAAGGCCCATTTTTTATCTTGTACTAGTGGATGTGTGAGGGCCATTATCCCTGGTATGGGAGCCATAAACGATTTTATTATATTTTGATTAATATAACGAAGTTGGGTTAAAAATTTACAAAAATTGTTAATATTTTCTGCACGGATAGATTTACTGTTATTTATATTCCGTTGTGCAAATTAGTATCGCTGTGATTCTTGGTTTGGTAGTGTCAGATATTTTAATACTCTATCCTAGACCGAAGGTCATGGAAAAATAACATTAACTAAAATTAACACCACTGCAAAAATGTTGAAGAATGAGAATAATAATTGTGGTTTGAAGATAAATTCATTCATATATATATACATATACATATACATATACATATACATATACATATACATATACATATACATATATATATATATATATATATATATATATATATATATATATATTTATTTATTTAGTGACTCGTTCACAACAATGCGCCCCATAAAAAATGAAAACAATGTTATGAACACACCCTACAACCTCAAGAAGTCGGGTTACTTCACATCACTTACACTAATTCCTGAAAAGTCCACGAATTTTGTTTGAAATTCACTGGTTGCTATCTCCTTTTGAGAGTCCTTGAAGTTTCTCATTAAACGAGAAATATTTTACCAAAAAGTCCTTTTAAAATTTTTACTTTAAAGAGGAAGTTTCTTTAAAAAAATGGACAAAGTTTGTTTTTTGAAAAAGCAACAACATTTGTTCTTAGAAAAAAACAGAGTAGTCTAAAATCCCTCTTCATATTTGGGAAATATGAATTCGTCAAAGAGGTTTTTTTTTTTAAATGGTTTTTTTTTTTGGAATTCTTAGAAAAGGAGTCTGTAAAAAAAGAAAAAAAAACATGCATTCACATTAAAATAAAATGGCTTCCAACGCTTTTCCACATACACCAATTTTTCTTGGAAAACATTATGAGTTCTGGTCTTTATGGATGAATATTTTTTGCAAGCTGAGGATTATTGGGATACAATATAAAACGTCTACCTAAAGCTGACCTAAGAAGAATTAGTAGTTGTCAACAATAATGAGAGGAATGCAACTAGAAACGAGAGAAACGACAAAAAATTTAGATCGAAAATTCAGTCAATGACTCTATCTTTGACAAAATAACTAACACATCAACAAAAAAGAAGCTTGAGATATTCTCAAAGTTACATATCATGGAAATGATACAATGAAGGCTATTAAATTGCAGGCATTACAGACTGAGTTTGAAGCAGTGAAGATTACTGACACAAAGAATGTGGACTAGTTCATGACTAGAGTCATGGGAATAGTCAATGAGATCAAACTCATTAGTACAACCATTATAGATCAAAATATTGTTGAAAAATTTCTTCGAAATCTACCCAAGAAATCTGAAATGATTGTAACAGTTATTTTTGGATCAAAATATTTTCCAACTTTCTGAGTAGAAAAGTTGACAAGATGAGTTTTGCACACGAAACAAAACTAAAACTACCATAAGATTCCCTGGAACAATATTTCAAGGCACAACTCTCTCAAGAGAGACACAAGAAAAGTATATAGAGGCAAAAGCAAGCAAGGCTCAGAGAGTTAGAGGATTATATATAGAACATCATCATGTAGAGTAGTCAAGATATTCACAATCCGTACACATAGAAGCAGTAACATGGGAAAACAAATCTAATTTTCAGTGCTATTATTGCAAGAATTTTGGACATTATGAACATGAATGCAAAAAGAACCAGTCAGATCAACAAAGAGGTAGTGCCCATATCTCCAAAAATGATGGATAACTCTATAAAGCTATGTTTCTTTCTTGCCATATTTCTGAAGATGATCAAAACGATGATCTTTGGTTGTTGGACAGTGGTTTCAAAAAACATATGATAGGTAACAAAAATTTTTTTTCTTGCATTGATGCTTTCATTACATCTAAAATTACACTTGTAGACCTTTCTCATAGAAAAGTTGAAGGGAAAGGTATTATTCCTGTTATTACTAAAAAAAATCAACATAAACATATGCATGATGTTTATTATGTTCCACATCTGAAGCATAATCTCATTAGTGTAGGTTAGTTGATGGAAAATGGCTATGATGCAATATTACAAGGGACAACTTGTTATATATATGAAAAACTTGTTGAAGATTGCAACAAGAAACAATGCAGGAGGCATCCTGAAACATCTTTCCTGATCCTAGTTGGAAAGTGATCACCTAAACTAGATGGGGACCACACGTGATTTTTGTCGAAAAGTCTATTTTTAGACTATGTCTATTTTTAGACATATGGAGCATGGTCTAGGAGTTGTGGGATGCTATTCTTGGATGATTGGTCAAGTTGGTAAAAATATATGGACATCTATTTTTAGACATACAGGTCGAAGTCTATTTTTAGACTGCCTGTCTAAAAATAGAACAGTCAAATATTATTAGCCCTTAATAATATTTGGACTATAAACATTATCTTATCCTCTTGGAGCACTTCAATTTGATGCTTGGATGTGGCACATGCAGCTGACAGAAGGAAATACGCTATTCCTAGGGGTTAGTTGAGCTATTGCATGGTTGACTTCAGTTAGAACTCATGTGGCAGAGTTTGGTGGAGTTGATGAGACAGTTGGTGGAGTTGTGTTCCGTTTAACTTAGTTGAACTAGTTGTATTTAGTCTAACTGATAAATACACTAGTGATGAGTGGTGTGAATTAATTATTAATTAATTCACTAATTATTAACTCATAAATCAACTAAAGAACACATCAGTTAACTCAGTGCATGTACAGTTCAGTGAAGACCAGTGGAAGAGGTAGGAGAAAGGGTGGAGTCTACTATTAGTTGTGACTATAGTGTGCATGAGATTTGCACAATCATTGGAGGAGATTGCCAATGAGGATTGTGCAGTTAAAGCCAAGGGAATTCGAATTCATTCCATCTATTCTCTCATATTGGATTGCGCAGTAGAGGCAGGAAAACAGTGGAGGAGTTTTGAACCCGTGACTTGTTCAAAACTGAGCTAGTTTGTGTGTAACTTTTGGAGACAGTACTGAGTACTTGTGAGGAGTATTGTACTAAGATTGTTACATGATTCTTCTTCATTATAATATACAGACAGTAGGGTGTTTTCAGCTGTAAGCTTTCCCTGGTATACATACTGTGTTATATGTGTTGAATTTCTATGTGCGCATGTGAATGTTTTCAATACCGCTTATTGTTTTTATTTCCGCATGTGATGATTAATGCGTAGAAGAGATTATGTGTTATGTATGAAGCTCAAATAGTATGTGACCAGGATAATCTCGGAGAATAATTCAGCAAATTATTCAAATTTCTACATGGTATCGGAGCGATATTGATCATTAGATCTATTATTCAGAAAGTGATTGCATTGTATTTCTTCAGGCAGAGTCTGCAATCGGGCCAGGTAGCCTCCGGATTCATCCTTCTTTGAAGGTGAAAGGTCTGGTAAATGCCCATGCAGTCGATCTCTGATTTGGAAATAATTTGTTCTCACGAATTTTAGATCGGAAGCGGTGGAGTTTGGAGCTGTTGGAATTCGAATTGCAGAAGTGTTTTTCTTGGTGTCAAAAGCAAAGATGTTTTTCGTCGGATTGCGATTGGAGTATGCCTTGGAAGGCAGCTCGAATTATATTGCATGGAAAGACAGGATGGAGGCAGTGTTAGATGACAATGGGCTGTTGGAATTCATAGAGAAAGAAATTCCAAAGCCTACTTCTACGGATGCTGTTGTGATTGAAGCTTGGAAAAAGAAGACAGCAAGGTGTCGAAGGATTCTGTTGGAGGGCGTGAAGGATCACATAGTATCCAGCCTGCATGGTAAAGCTTCTCCATTCTTGATGTGGAAAGCTTTGACAGAATTGTTCCAGAGCAAGAGTGACCAGAGGAAGTTGGCGCTCAAGGATAAACTCAGGAAAATAAAGATGGAGAAGAATGACACTATTCCGGTATACTTGACAAAGTTTGTCCACTGCAGGGATGAACTTGGGAGTGTAGGGGTTAGTGTGGAGGATGAGGAACTGGTGAGCTTGTCTCTCCTCGAGCTTCCGAAAAGTTGGCATGCATATCAGGACAGTGTCAATGGTCGGGAGAAATTGCCAAGATGGGAAAGACTGTGGTCTGATCTTGTGCAAGAGGAGATAAGGCGGAGTACCAGGGACGGATCTTCATCAAAGGCATCTGATGAAGAAGACTACGCTTTGACTGCCAAAGCAAGGAAAGGGAAGGGCAAGGAGAAGGCTTCTCAATCCAGTGCGGATGGTAAAGAGCGTGACATGTCCAAAGTGAAGTGTTTTCACTGTCACGATCATGGACATTACGCCACGAATTGTCCACAAAAGAAGAAGAACAAGCAGGCTGCTGGAGCTGCAGCTGGTGAGGCTCTTGCCTCGCAATTTGAGCTAGACTTCTCATTGATCGCATGCATGGTGTCTAGTGCATTGGGATCAGGGTGGTATTTTGATAGTGGCGCTTCCTTTCACATGACGGGAGATGTGAATCTTTTCAGTGACTTGGTGGAGAAAAATCTCCAGATGCATGTTGAGTTGGGCGACAATGGACGATACAATGTGACCGACATTGGTACCATAACCTTTCAGAGGGAGTCAGGTAAACTCATTCTTTTACAAAATGTATTGCATGTACCAGGTTTAACAAAGAATTTGATCTCAGTCGCAATGTTAGAGGATAAAGGGTATGAAGTTGTCTTTAGAGAAGGGAAAGTTTTCCTTCGGCACAAGGCAACGGGACAAGTCAAGAAGGTTGGGATTCAGGCAAAGAATCTCTACAGACTTGAAGTAGATGGGATGTCTACGAAGCTTCCTACTGTTGGGAAGTGCAAGAAAGACATGCAATTGATGCTTGAGAGGGAGCAAGTTTTGCATGCAGGTAATAGTGAACCTCGGGATGTGGAGCAGCCACAAGATGAGGATCATGGAGTGGAAGAAACCACTCATGCAGAGAAATTTCGTGCCAGATGGGCAGAGGGAGTGCATGCAGCTATACCACCAGGTGAGAGGTGGGGCGACATGCATGATTAATCCCAAGAGGAGATTTCTGGGAAGGATTCATGAGATGGTGTGGATCTCATGAGTTGAACCTGGCTACGAGGTGCCCAAAGCGCAGTAGTAGCATGATTAGTTGGATTGATGCAGGCAGATCAAAGTGACAGTGTCAGATACTAGAGCGCGAATCAGAGTTGACAGCAAGTGCAGAGTGCATGGGTGCAAGAGTTCAACAACGCAGTGGTTCCTGATGACATGTGCAATTGGGCCCAGCAGAAGTTGAAGACTTTGATGATGGATGCATCAGACTGATTGAGTTGTTTGGAGCCTATTCAGTTTCAGAGGAGTTGCAGAGCAGATGCATGGAGTTGCATGGCGCTTGTGAAGGTTGCAGGGCGAATGCATGGAGTCACATGTCGCATGCAAAGAAAGTCCTTTCTTGTTGAGAGGGAGCGTTGAAGATTGCAACAAGAAACAGTGAAGGAGGCATCCTGAAACATCTTTCCTGATCCTAGTTGGAAAGTGATCACCTAAACTAGGTGGGGACCACACATGTGATTTTTGTCGAAAAGTCTATTTTTAGACATATGGAGCATGGTCTAGGAGTTGCGGGATTCTATTCTTGGATGATTGGTAAAGTTGGTAAAAATATATGAACAACTATTTTTAGACATACAGGTTGGAGTCTATTTTTAGACTGCCTGTCTAAAAATAGGTCAGTCAAATATTATTAACCCTTAATAATATTTGGACTATAAACATTATCTTTTCCTCTTGGAGCACTTCAGTTCGAGCTACAGATGTGGCACATGCAGCTGGCAGAAGGACATTCGAATTTCCTATGGGTTAGTTGAGCTATTGCATGGTTGACTTCAGTTAGAACTCATGTGGCAGAGTTTGGTGGAGTTGATGAGACAGTTGGTGGAGTTGTGTTTTGTTTAACTTAGTTGAACTAGTTGTATTTAGTTTAACTGGCTAATACACTAGAGATGAGTGGTGTGAATTAATTATTAATTAATTCACTAATTATTAACTCATTATTCAACTAAAGAACACATCAGTTAACTGCAATGCATGGATAGTTCAGTGGAGACCAGTGTTAGAGGTGGGTGAAAGGGTGGAGTCTACTATCGGTTGTGACTATAGTGTGCATGAGATTTGCACAATCATTGGAGGAGATTACCAATGAGGATTGCGCAGTTAAAGCCAAGGGAATTCGAATTCATTCCATCCATTCTCTCATCTTGGATTGCGCAGTAGAGGCAGGCAAACAGTGGAGGAGTTTTGAACCCGTGACTTGTTCAAAATTGAGCTAGTTTGTGTGTAACTTTTGGAGACAGTACTGAGTACTTGTGAGGAGTATTGTACTGAGATTTTTACATGATTCTTCTTCATTATAATATACAGACAGTAGGGGGTTTTCAGCTATAAGCTTTCCCCGGTATACATACTGTGTTATATGTGTTGAATTTCTATGTGCGCATGTGAATGTTTTCAATACCACTTGTTGTTTTTATTTCTGCATGTGATGATTAATGCGTAGAAGAGATTATGTGTTATGTATGAAGCTCAAATAGTATGTGACCAGGATAATCTCGGAGAATAATTCAGCAAATTATTCAAATTTCTACAAAACCTTCTAATAGAAGATCGATAGCCAAGTTAGAAAAAAACAAGAACATGATGTTTCCCTTGACTGTTAGAAGGCCAAATCTATCAATTTCATTTGCACACAATGTTACAAATATAGATGAGTCACAATTACGAAATTCTAGGTATGATCATATTCCCGTCAAGAGTCTAAGTCTTATTTAAAAAAAATCTATAGTCATTGGTCTCCTTGTTGTGAATTAACAAGATTGTCGAATGTTTTATTCTAGCAAAGCATAAAAGAGACAACTTTCCCACGTCTTCTAGTAGAGCAAAAGAACCTTTAGATCTTGTCCACACAAATATTTGTGGACCAATGCAAACACAATCCATTGGTGTAAGTCTCTATTTTATCACCTTTATTGATGACTATAGTAGGAATATATGGATTCACTTTCATAAAAATAAGTCTGATACTTTTTCAAGGTTTAAATTGTTCAAAGTAGAAGAAGAAAAGAAAAGTGGCAAGCTTTTGAAAGTACTTAGGTCAAATAGAGGAGGATAATACAATTCCAATGATTTGAAATCATTTTTTCAACAACAAGGCATCATCATGTAGAACAAAACCATATACACTCCACAACAAAATGGAGTAGCAAAAAGAAAAAACCAGGTAATCATGAATATGGAAAGATTCATGCTTTGCGAAAATTTGTCCAATGAGTATTGGGTTGAAGTTGTTGCAACTACAACTTATGTTCTTAACATATTTGTCAAATATGCAATACCTCACAGGGCTTGGGATGGTAAGAAGGTGAATACCTGTCACATTTGAATATTTGGTTGTGTAGCATTGCACATGTTCCAGAGAAGTTACGGAAAAAACTTGATGATAGAAGTGAAAAATGCATCATTGTAGGCTACAAGGAACAATCAAAAGCATATAGATTCTACAATCTTACTACTAAGAAATTTGTTTTAATTAGAGATTTTTATTCTTTGAAAACAAATCTTGGTGTGAGAAAAATGATGAAGCTTGAGATCATCATGTTCATCCACCAAGGCTGCCAAGATTGCAGGTACAAGAAGAGATGCACCACTCTGAGAATGATACTTCTTCCAATAATGAATCCAACAATGAATCATCATCTTTATAAGATAATGAAAAAACCAGAAGCATTGGTGACACATAAGAGCAAGAACATTATTTTGAGCAACAAAATATTTTTTCCTTTCTTTCCTGTCAACCAACCCACTTTGAAGAGGAAATAAAAGAGAAACATTGGTTTGATGCAATGAACTAGTAAATCACAACCATAGAGAAGAATGGAACTTGGGAACTATTTGATCTCCCAAAATACAAAACCAACCTTGGTTTCAAGTGGTTCTACAAGACCAAATTGAATGAAAAAGGAAAAATCGAGAAACATAAGGAAATGTTGGTTTCCAAAAAGTTCTCTCAACAACTTGGTGTGAACTATGGAGAAACCTTTGTTCAAATAACAAAGTTAGATACAGTTAAAACTATTCTAGCCATTGCAACTCAAAATAAATGGCAAATTTTCCAACTAGATGTAAAATCTACTTTTTTAAATGACATATTGGAGGAAGAAGTTTACGTGGATCAGACACCTAGTTTTGAAGTTCTAGGCGATGAAAATAAAATGTACAAGCTGAATAAAGTCTTATATGGCTTGAAAAAGTTTCCCCATACTTGGTACAGTCGAATTGAGTCTCACCTCATCCTCATCAAAAGTGGATTTTTTAGAAGCAACCATGAGCCAATGCATTATACAAAACATTGTGAAGGCAAAATTCCCATTGTTTTCCTTTATTTTGATGTTTTTCTCTATATAGACAATTTGAAGATAGAATAATTCAAAGGTTCCATGCAAACATAATTTGGCATGACTAATCTTGGCCACATGAAATATTTCTTAGGAATTGAAATTCAACAATTTTCAAATGGCATTTTTTTTCTCAACAAAAGGATGTCATTGACATCCTGCACATGTTTAGAATTATCAATTATAAACCAACAGATAGTCTAATTTCTCTAGGCACCAAACTGAGGAAACAAGATGAAGTACCATCCATTGATTCTACTTTGTATAAAATTCTAGTTGGTAATCTTTGTATCTCACTACAAGTAGACCTTACATCATGCTTGCAACTAGCTTTATTTCACCCAAGAATTCCCACTAGAAAATTGCAAAAATAATCTTAAGATATGTTACAGGGAAAATAAACTATGACTCATTGTACAAACATTATGAAAATTTCTCACTTTCATGCCACAAATATAGTGACTATACAGAGAAATTAGATTATTAGAAAAGTACATCAAGATATGCTTTTCACTCGAGAAGAAATATGATCTCATAGGCGTCCAAGAAACAACCCATTGTTTCTATAGAGGTAAAGTATGTCGCTGCAACTTCAACATCCTATCAAGTTGTATGGATAACAAGGTTATTGGATGATATTTCAAAAGTTCAAAAGGAGCCAACTCCTATATTTTTTGATAATAGCTTTGCCATTTCCTTATCTAAAAATCACATGTTTCATAAAAAAAGCGAGCATATTGACATGCGCTCTCATTTCATTTGAGAGCTTTTCGATAATGGAGATATATTTCTTAATTTTTGTGGATCATGAGATCAACTTGTAGACATTTTTATAAAAGCATTGGGAAAAAGTGTATTTGAATTTCAAAAATGCCATTGGGGATTGTAAGTGCCAATACTTGTAAAAATTGAGATTAGGAGGGGGTGTTGAGAGCATTAATATCACTATCCCTAGTTTGTCTCCTAGGTGTCATAGTTAGTTTGAATTGAATTGAGTTATTTGAGTTTAATTGAGTTTTAGTTGTATCTCACTCCATATATTTATTGTTGTTGTTTCCTTCTCTCCTCTGTAGTTTATTTAACTGTTACTGAATGATTATAAGTTTTTTTCACTCCATTTCTAATTTCGAGTTTATTTTGTGTTTTCAACCTCTGCAATTTTTGTAAAAAATCGGCCTTGAGCTAGGATTGGGGGCTAATGTCTCCCATCAAATTGAAATCAAATGGCATGCACTAGAAGAGAATGCAATTATTCTCTCTTGATGACATTGCCATTGTTTTGAAATCATATGATAAATAGGTTCATCTTTGATCATACAAAGAGAATAATTTGACATCATTGCACTAAAAGGTGTTTTCCCTATCCCTTTCACCTTGACCTTTTACATTTTATTGTGATTAGGGTTTAATGTTATCAGATATTCCAATGTCTAACTTGTGCAATCTCTTTTCATTGGCTAAGTAAGTTACATCTATTCATCATTAGTTTGCAATATTAAGGATTGTCTCTTAGATTTAGGATTTATTTTCCTACTAATATAGAAGCCCTAGAATTAAGAATACTTTCTTACTAACATAGAAGTGAGAGGAAAGGTTAGAGAGGTGAGGGTGGGTTGGTTACCTAGTAGTTGCCCCTTGGTTCTACTATTTTGAACCAACTTTCTCTTGAGGGTTTGAATATCAATATCTTAGTGTTTTCATTCTCCTTTCCTCAATTTTAAACATTTTTATCTATCAATCACTTTCAATTTATTTTCTTCTTTATAGAGAAATTGGCATTAATGTGATGACACTTCAAATCTCAGATATCTGAGAATGTTCCTTACATCTCTTTCCCTCTATATTAATGCAAACCCAAGAACAATGAGAAATATTCTTTACAACCTTCCTATTGTTAAATGAGATGTAACCTTTACAACCTTAATGTTTGGAGCAACATTTTTTATGTTTCCATGATATTCTATGTAAATATGGAGAAGGTAACATAATTCATGTTATCATGATATCTATGCAATAGGGATTATGCTCTAAGTCCACTATGTCATGGATTTTTACATGGTTTGAGAGATAAAGTGAACAATCAATATCTTCACTAAGAATAATCTAATTGATGGTCTTGATGAGTAATTTTCTTTCACTTTGTAATTGCATTGACCTAAGAAAATATAGAGGAGTTAGTGTAAATAATAAGAAATGCATGTAATCATACTAAATTTCCATATTCATAGAGCCCCATAAAGCAAGAAATTTGTCTTCATTACTTTGATAGTTTTTTAATAGAATTACTAGCCTTCAATAAAAACCTTACCTGTGAAACGAGGACGCAAAACAAACGAGGAACACTTGGAAACGTTAGCAGCCACTTATGTAATGGGCAATTCCTCCAAAGTAAGGCAAGAAATTAGGGGATGGGAAGCGGAAATCCAAACCGAACCAGAGGATAATGAGACAAAAGTAGAAATTTTAGATTTTATTACAGATCTAGGCAACACTAGAGGCCACCTCACTTTATTCAACCAGACTATCCACACTTATTGGATAGTGAAATGTCTGATAGCGAAAGCGATTCAGAGCTTTCAACCTGTTCAAGCTCAGGCGGAACCAGTAAAGCCAGGAACTAGCCTTCAGGCTCAACTTCAGGAAATCCAGGACCAGCTCCAACACATCAAGATAACACAATATCAGACAGTTGATCGAGTCAGCAGAATGGATGATAAAGTAGGCCGGATGGAAAAGCTCCTCCAACAGCTTCTTCAACAGCTCCAACAAGCAGAAATGCCCAGGTCCAATGCAAAAGACCCAGCACCAGTCTCTTCGTCAGATGCATAACAGCTCTGTCTTTTATAAATTTTGATGCTTTGCTTATCTAAATTTTGATGCTTTTGCAATTTAGAAATGAATTTTCCTTCTGTTATAGGAATGCAAAAACTGTAGCAATAGGACAGATAACACATGAGAAGTTTAGACGTATGAAACAATTTCAGTTCTGGAATGCTTATCATGCATTTAGATGGCCGACAGACCTGGTTTCCTACGGGCAAGTTGAGGCCAAAGTCTGACTTTTATATATTATGTAGCCTGTCTTTTAAATATAAATAGAAAATGGAATGGACCCACCAAATTAACCAAAAAAAAAAACCTTAAAGTCTAACAATTTATTCTTTTCTAATGAAATCTACAACAAACATGATTCTTATGATTAAGCATCATTGTGATAAACTTGAGATAGTAATGTAAGAGAAAATGCTCAATCATCTTATAAATAGCAAAACTAATCCTCTTGGGCAGGAGTGTCACAAAATGATTTTTTATGATCTTTTATTTAATGCTTTACCTTTTTATTTTTAATACTTTGAAATTCCTTTTAAAAAACTATAACTAGTTATTGAGTAATGATTTTTATTTTTATTCATTAATTTTTAAAAATACTATTTTATTTTAAAATATATAATTAATCTACTTATTGTTCATTAAAATATAAATGTTTTTTCAATTTAAATAAAAATACACTTATAGTTTAATAGAATAGTCCTTCATTGATCACTAATGACGGACAGTACTCAGGTTGACAATTTATCTGTACCTTCTGTAATAAATTTCAGAAATATCTTGATTATTTTTACCATGTCTTCGGGTTTATTGTATTAATCAGTTGTTCAGTTTAAGCTATTTTTTCTCCCTCCTTATATTCCATTACCATCCTGCATTGCATTTTCGTTGACAGAAACAAATGAGAAATAATGCATGGGACTTTGAGATGAGTAAATGGCAATTGCAATGCATGGAACTAATTTCTGTTTGTTTTTTTTTTGGCTCTATGCAGAGTATGGTTTCACAAGCCTTTCAAGGCCGACGAATGGTTGCTGTTTATGGTAAGAGTTACTTAAAACAAGATGAGAGATCATTTAGTCCGACTGACATTCAAAGTCACTACTGTAAGTTTGTTTACCAATTTATTTAATCAAGTCACGTTAACTCATAGATACATGGTATTATTCAGATTGAAAGCCCGATTGCGAGCAATGGTCGTGGATTCACTATTGGGCGTATGTACACAAGATCTGGAGAGGTAAACCTTGTATTTGCCTCACAATTTTATCAGCCTCACAATTTTATCATTTCCAATGATTATCAGCTAATGTCATTGTTGACTAATGGAAATGTATTGAACATTGAATTGCAGCTTGTAGTGTCGGTGGTACAAGAAGGATTAATCAAAGGAAAGATGCAGCAGAGAGCAAAACTTTAATCTTGGATATAATTTAAACAGAGAAAAAAGCCAGAAAAAGATACTTGGAGTTTAATGTACTTTGTTCAATTAGCATTAATGATAATAATTTCAGTACTGTATAACTTGAAAAATTTTGGTTAGCGTGATGAGTAATATTTGTTTTTTTCTTTAATTAAAATTTTCTGTTGTCTTGAAATTGTTGTTATACAAAATTCACAATTCACAATTTAGTCTATTTTCCATCAAGTTCATACATCAGCCAGCAGGCAATAACATCCACTGCACTGGTTAAACTCCACGAATTTACTCTTAGATACACATGAAGCAGAAAACATAAAGGTAGGGAGAGAAGACAGCATAGGGCACCTAACACGGGTGAATCCTATACCATTATTCTGATGCCTACTAGCAGAACATGAAACAGTATGAAAATGAAAATAACAGAGTTAAGAAAAACATCACCAATAGTAATAGACCAGGATCCTGTGAAATGTGCTTTGATTAATTGATGCAAAACCAGTCATGTACAATATGGCTCAATGGCTAATACAGTCCCAACTTCTCCTCCCAGCCTATTACATACAACTACTCTGCTACTCTCTCCCAAGACTGTTCTAACAGTCAAATGAATCCCTCTAATAGCAAAATGCCCAGCAAGGCAACAACCTTTACAATTCGTTCTCGGGGATTTTTATAGGAGAAGAGGAAGAAACAGAGGTAGGATATACAATAAATGAATCTCATTAAGACAGTAAGGCGGAAGTGTTCACGCCCATACTGCTTAATGGCAGAATGCAGCACTGTATGTACTCTGTAGGCCAGCTAGGGAAGCCTCTGTCAGGTCGATTGACCTTTGATATGTCCTTGAAATCCTTTTCGGCTGTCTGGAACTCTGCTTCTGCCTTCTGGAATAAATGAACTGGATGAAAGATCCGCGATTCCTCCATACCTCCATTACTGCTGCTCAGACAGTCTTTAATGAAGCTCCTGTTTGTGTATTTAATTTCCCTGGGCTCGAGAGGCATGGAGAACGCTGTGGGGAGGTGTACTTCTGGAGGAAAATATCCTGCTATTAGGTAGCGCAGTAATGGCTTACTGGTGCGCTCATTAGTCTTCAAACAGTGCCTTAAGCCTTTGACTGTGGGATTAAAACGTTAATTGTATCGATAATAAGCATTAATCCCCTTTAACTCCTGCTTCTGCTGCTTCGCTGGCCGGTTGGAATGGCCTCTCTGTACTACCTGCATGATGAAATAAACTTATTACAGAGCCCGAGCAGTGGTGGAGAAATGCTACAGAGGCGGAGGAATGGTGGCGGAATGGTGAAAACAGCGGAGATGTAAACGGAGGGGTGAAAACTTATGAACAATGGAGCTTGGTGATGATATGCAGCGCATATCGTTAGATCTTGGTCCGGGAACAAAGATCAACGGTGGAGGGTGAGCGGCATAACAACATATGCGACGGACAAACAATACAAAAAACACATGAAACCCAGCGGAGATGAATGAAAGAGTGGGACCCAGCGGAGGCGGAGGGTGATTAGATCCTGACCGTTAGATCGAGGGAGGATGAACGACCCAGATGTAATCGGGCAATCGCAATCGGAGGGGAACAGCGGTGACACACATTGAAGTTCCGATTGCGATTGGGCGGAGAGAGCGCTGACCGTTGGATCTGGGAAGAAACGGACGGACGAGATCAAATCGGGCGATGGAGGGAAGGGGATGCGATTAGCGCCGGGCCGTTCGATCACGGGAAGGATGAACGGCTGCGATGTAATCGGAGCATCTCAATCAGGGCGGCACCATTGTGAGTTGCGATTGCGATTGAGCGGGGCAATGCGATTGAGCAATGACTGTTAGATCTGAGGACCAGATCAACGGCTCAGATGAAATCGGAGGGGCAGTGCGATCGGGGGATCGGGAGGTGCGATGGCCGTCAGATCAGCAGGGAGATGGATGACTGCGATTAAATCGGGAGGCACGTGGAAAGACTTGCGATCGGCGATCGGGAGGGACCTGCGATTGAGCGATGACCGTCGGATCGCGGGGAAATGGACGGCTGTGATAGAATCGGTAGGCAAATAGAAGGACTTGCGATTGCGATCGGAGGGGATTTGCGATTGGCGGAGGACCGTTAATCTCGGGACAGATCAATGGCGGAGGTGTAATCGGAGGGGCAGTGCGATCAGCGCGGGACCGTTGGATCGACTGTGAGATGAGCGGTCAGGATTGAATCGGAAGATCTCAATTGGGGCGGCACCGCTGCGACTTGCGATTGCGATCGGATGAGGGTAAGCGATTGAGCGCTGGCCGTCAGATCTTGTGACAGATCAACGGTCACGAAGGGGATCGGAGGACTGCAATTGGGGCGGCATTGTTGAGACTTGCGATTGCGATCAGAGAAGGGCTGCGATTAGAGGCTCGCCGTTGGATCATCAAGGTAGATCAACGGTGCGGAAAGCACCGCGGGACTTAACGCTATAAACAAATCGCAACGGGCTTTTGCGTTATAACAAAGGAAATGCGCTCGCCCGGTCTTCCGATTGCGATAAGCGCCTGGGACTTAAGCGCTTGGTCCCAGCACGGGGGCATGTGGGGAAGTGGTTTGAAAGGGGCCTGCGGTAAAGGGGCTAGGCCTTTTAATAAGGTAGGAACATGGGTTTTTTGCCCATTTTAATGGGTTTTAAGGGGTTTAGAGGGGAACGATAGAGGAATAAAGGGGAGAAGAGGGAAGACAAAGGGCAGGGGAAGAATTTAAAGGGGATCTTGGGGGGATTCGAGGGGTAAATGGGGAAATAGAAGGGGAGAAAAAGGGGAAGAAAAAAGAGGTTAAATGAGGAAAAAAATAAAGGAAAAGGAGGCCTTTGGGCATTTCTTCACATGACTTCATGAAGGAAATCGGCGAGGAGGATACGCCGAAGAGCAAAGACACATGGAGGCTTCAAGGAGACTATGTTTTCAGAGGAAATGCATTCCTTGAAGCCTCAAAATGATTTAGCCCCCTATTTGCTTGTCAAAAATTTCATAGGGGGGCTAACAGTGGCTCCACATGGGGATGGCTTCTTCTTGAAGGAGCCAAGAAACCAGAAAATGATCTCTTGGTGTAGGCCAGATGCCTGCTGCTTGAACCATCCATCTCTTTCTTTGATCAGCTGCCACAAACTGTGAAGACAACATATCAGCAGTACAATTCTTCCAAACAACTACCTACCCACACTAAAGTCCTAACATTTTTTCTTCTTGGGTGCATTTGGACTTGCAGACCCTTTACATCATTAATCTTTACAAACAGGGAAAAATAAACCTATTCTACTTCTACCCTTATTACTCCATGAGACCAGATTAGACTGTTGGTCTCATATGTTTCTCTACCTACACTACTACTTGCTAGGATTAGACTGTCTAGCAGGTTTCTTCTCTTTATTCTAAGACAGAAATTGAAACAACTAATATACTTGCTCATGTACTAAGCTTTATTGAGCTTCCTACCTACCCTACTCTAACTGGAATATTTACAATCTAACTTACAAACATGGTCTTCCAATGTAACCAGTCCTTCAAGTGATCCCATGACTGGTCCTTCTTGCTCAACTCTTTGAGCATGCTGGATAGGCAGGGCAGCTCCCACTCTTTTTTTTTGATAACAGCAGCTTTGAAAAATTTTCCTTCTGTTTGCAACATGCTGCTGAGCAAGACCTTTGATCCTTCTTCATATGTATGCAGGAAATGTGCATAAGGATCATGAAAAGATACCTGGTTGTGAATGTCTAGCAGGCTGACTTCGACTAGGATCTCCTCTTCTTCTACTGGATCAAGAAGAAGACTCTCTTGAGAGAGAGAATCTCCCTCATCTTCTAAACTGGAGGACTTATCGTATATTGGGGCTGAGTCCTCTCGGAGCTTCGATATGTTCTGCTCTGAGGTGCAGGGCTCCGTGAAAAGGTCCATGTGTTCTTGAGCAGGGGTGTATTCCTTTGCTTCCTCTTTTTCAAGAGGAAACTCCTTGCTTTCATCGTGCTCAAGAACCTCTTCTTTGCTTTCCTCCTCATCTTCTGAAAGGAAAGACTGCTGGCATCCGATCTCATGACACTCTTCACTGATGCTTTCATAACTTTCCCCATTAGTGTCATAGATAGGCGGACCTGACCAAGTCCACCGTTCTGGGCGCACAACAAACCTTTCTTCGTCCTGATCCACAGAGGAGTCTTCTGATTCAGAATCATCAAACTCATAAAATGGCTGAGCAGGAGCTTGTGTTCTATAGAAGATGTCAGAGGTGGACTGCTAGTTTAATATCCGGTCAATCTCTTCTTCTGTCAAAATAGGGATTTCCCTTTCATCATGGACAGAAGAACAACAGTCCTCAACCTCTTGTGTTAGCTGACTGGGAGGCAGGATTTCCTCTTGAGCCTCTTCTTCTTCATCAGATTCTGCCTCTTCTGTGTAGTCATCTACTTCCTCAAGGCAGCTTTTCCTATCAGCCTTTGCTAATAGGTCCTGATATTCTCTGGTCAGCGTAACACAAGGCGTAGATAAGCAATCAGGCAATTCCTGATCACTAACCTCCTCATCTTCTACAGATTCTTGAGCATCATACATGTCTTGCTCATCTTCTTGGTCTTGAGTTTGTTCTGGTTCTGGGAGATGCACAGGCTGTTCTAAATAATCATCATCTGCATTCTTATTAGCCCTGTACCTTTCAAGGAATTTATCAAACATTTCTGATAATTCAATTAATTGATCGTAAAAAACGTCATACGTTGCATCTCTGTCCATGTTTGGATTCATGCTTGTGTAAAGAAGGCTACTATCTCTTCTCGACCAGTTCAGTGTTCTTCACCAGTGGAGTCATTTGGTCTTTGGATCATAGGGAGTGTGGAGTCGCCAGGTTGATGATTATGACTGTTTGGAGCTGGATGCTGTCCACCATCAGCAATGAAAAGCCAATTTAAAGGCAAAGCAGTTCTTGACTCTCAGATCTTCCCCAGTGGAGTCGCCATTATGTTGGGGTTCCCATGTTTTGGCCAGATTGGCAAGACCAAAAGATGAGACAACATCAAACCACTTTGGGGCCCTAGGATCTAGCCCTCCTGGACCCGGAGAGGGATCTCTCCAAATAAAGCAAAGAATGATGTATCTTTGAAGCTCAAAAAATAAGATGTTAGGCTAGTTATGAGGCACAGAGGGTTTTTGAATAATTTGGTTGAAGGGTTGCTGGGTTGGTTAGGAGATCATGGACTGGGAAAGAAATGGGAGGAAAGGAACAAAGCAGCAGGATGTTTCAGCAAGGAGAATGGGCCAAGACAGTGCCATCCATTGGGCTATGGAGTCATGAAAGGAAATTACCTGCAACAACTAGCCAAGGCTTTCAAAGGGCAAGTCATCTATACTAAAGGATATTTTTAGATAGATGATGGGATGGAACATTGAGGAGGAAGGTGAAAGAAGGATAAACAACCAAATTTCTGTCTATAGCTCAGGTCAGAGGTCATTTAACTCCAGACCTGCTTGGACATACTCTAAGGCAGCTCTCAAAGAGACAACAGGGCTACTTATAGATCAGACCCGAGGTCATTTAACTCCAGGTCTGCTTTAGCAAATCCAAGGGAAAACAGAGATAAGATTACAAGGAAACATCTAAGGAGCAAACCCCCAAGTTCATACATCAGCCAGCAGGCAATAACATCCACTGCACTGGTTAAACTCCACGAATTTACTCTTAGATACACATGAAGCAGAAAACATAAAGGTAGGGAGAGCAGACAACATAGGGCACCTAAGACGGGTGAATCCTATACCATTATTCTGATGCCTACCAGCAGAACATGAAACAGTATGAAAATTCAAATAACAGAGTTAAGAAAAACATCACCAATAGTAATAGACCAGGATCCTGTGAAATGTGCTTTGATTAATTGATGCAAAACCAGTCATGTACAATATGGCTCAATGGCTAATACAGTCCCAACTTCTCCTCCCAGCCTATTACATACAACTACTCTGCTACTCTCTCCCAAGACTGTTCTAACAGTCAAATGAATCCCTCTAACAGCAAAATTCCCAGCAAGGCAACAACCTTTACAATTCGTTCTCGGGGATTTTTATAGGAGAAGAGGAAGAAACAGAGGTAGGATATACAATAAATGAATCTCATTAAGCCAGTAAGGCGGAAGTGTTCACGCCCATACTGCTTAATGGCAGAATGCAGCACTGTATGTACTCTGTAGGCCGGCTAGGGAAGCCTCTGTCAGGTCGATTGACCTCTGATATGTCCTTGAAATCTTTTTCGGCTGTCTGGAACTCTGCCTCTGCCTTCTGGAATAAATGAACTGGATGAAAGATCCGTGATTCCTCCATACCTTCATTACTTCTGCTCAGACAATCTTTAATGAAGCTCCTGTCTATGTATTTAATTTCCCTGGGCTCGAGAGGCATGGAGAACGCTGTGGGGAGGTGTACTTCTAGAGGAAAATGTCCTGCTGTTAGGTAGCGTAGTAATGGCTTACTGGTGCGCTCATTAGTCTTCAAACAGTGCCTTAAGCCTTTGACTGCGGGATTAAAACGTTAATTGTATCGATAATAAGCATTAATCCCCTTTAACTCCTACTTCTGCTGCTTCGCTGGCCGGTTGGAATGGCCTCTCTGTACTACCTGCATGATGAAATAAAATTATCACAGAGCTCGGGCAGTGGTGGAGAAATGCTACAGAGGCGGAGGAATGGTGGCGGAATGGTGAAAACAGCGGAGATGTAAACGAAGGGGTGAAAACTTATGAACAATGGAGCTTGGTGATGATATGCAGCGCATACCGTTAGATCTTGGTCCGGGAACAAAGATCAACGGCGGAGGGTGAGCGGCGTAACAAAATATGCGACGGACAAACAATACACAAAACACATGAAACCCAGCGGAGATGAATGAAAGAGTGGGACCCAGCGGAGGCGGAGGGCGATTAGATCCTGACCGTTAGATCAGGGGAGGATGAACGGCCCAGATGTAATCGGGCAATCGCAATCGGAGGGGAACAGCGGTGACACACATTGAAGTTCTGATTGCGATTGGGCGGAGAGAGCGCTGACCATTGGATCTGGGAAGAAACGGACGGACGAGATCAAATCGGGCGATGGAGGGAAGGGGATGCGATTAGCGCCGGGCCGTTCGATGACGGGAAGGATGAACGGCTGCGATGTAATCAGAGCATCTCAATCGGGGTGGCACCATTGTGAGTTGCGATTGCGATTGAGCGGGGCAATGCGATTGAGCGATGACTGTTAGATCTGAGGACCAGATCAACGGCTCAGATGAAATCAGAGGGGCAGTGCGATCGGGGGATCGGGAGGTGCGATGGCCGTCAGATCAGCAGGGAGATGGACGGCTGCGATTAAATCGGGAGGCACGCGGAAAGACTTGCGATCGGCGATCGGGAGGGACCTGCGATTGAGTGATGACCGTCGGATCGCGGGGAAATGGACGGCTGTGATAGAATCGGGAGGCAAACAGAAGGACTTGCGATTGCGATCGGAGGGGATTTGCGATTGGCGGAGGACCGTTAATCTCGGGACAGATCAACGGCGGAGGTGTAATCGGAGGGGCAGTGCGATCAGCGCGGGACCGTTGGATCGACTGTGAGATGAGCGGTCAGGATTGAATCGGAAGATCTCAATCGGGGCGGCACCGCTGCGACTTGCGATTGTGATCGGACGAGGGTAAGCGATTGAGCGCTGGCCGTCAGATCTTGTGACAGATCAACGGTCACGAAGGGGATCGGAGGACTGCAATCGGGGCGGCATTGTTGAGACTTGCGATTGCGATCGGAGAAGGGCTGCGATTAGAGGCCCGCCGTTGGATCATAAAGATAGATCAACAGTGCGGAAAGCACCGCGGGACTTAACGCTATAAACAAATCGCAATGGGCTTTTGCGTTATAACAAAGGAAATGCGCCCGCCCAGTCTTCCGATTGCGATAAGCGCCTGGGACTTAAGCACTTGGTCCCAGCGCGGGGGCATGTGGGGAAGTGGTTTGAAAGGGGCTTGTGGTAAAGGGGCTAGGCCTTTTAATAAGGTAGGAACATGGGTTTTTTGCCCATTTTAATGGGTTTTAAGGGGTTTAGAGGGGAACGATAGAGGAATAAAGGGGAGAAGAGGGAAGACAAAGGGCAGGGGAAGAATTTAAAGGGGATCTTGGGGGGATTCGAGGGGTAAATGGGGAAATAGAAGGGGAGAAAAAGGGGAAGAAAAAGAGGTTAAATGAGGAAAAAATAAAGGGGAAAGGAGGCCTTTGGGCATTTCTTCACATGACAGAGAGGCTTCATGAAGGAAATCAGCAGAGGGGATACTGTCAAAAGGCAAAGACACATGGAGGCTTCAAGGAGACTGTGTTTTTAGAGGAAATGCATTCCTTGAAGGCTCAGCGAAGATTTAGCCCCCTATTTGCTTGTCAAAAAATTTATAGGGGGGCTAACAAAGAGAACCCCCAAAGGAAGTGCATGCCAATTAAAAAAGCCAAAATAAGAAAGGAAAAGTTGTAAGGAGCTTTATGCCCTACATATATGTTGATTAGGGGGCGGGGTGAGTCAATAATGACATAGGGGGCAGGTTCATGGGTTAGCTCTAGGTAGGACTGGCAAGCCAAATTACCTAAAACACTCCAATGAGTTTCAACGCCATTGAGACACCTCGCAAATAATAAACTGAATTCCACCATGCAAATAAAATCACGTTGAATAATTTTCTAAGAATAGACATATGAATAGTTACCCCTACGTTGATGACCTACCAGGCTCTATAGTGCTACAGATGATGTGCCTCACTCCTTTGGATGTCGCACATTCCCAGGTTAACAATATTTTTGACCTATCCCCATCCTCAAACTCAAAATTTTGTCAGAAGATGGGTTCAATGAGGCTTGAAGCCAAGGGGGCCCCAACCTCCATAAACTAGCATGCTAAAAAAGCCAACATTATGGTGGAAATATCCTACCCGTGACTTGGAAGCACCTCAAATGCAATAGAAAAATGTGGAGTAGTGGTAAGGGATACATGAGAACCTTTTGGAAATGAAGGTTCCCATCTTCATGTAGGGGAATGTTAAGTCTATTGGAATGTGCAAGTGTATGGGGTGGGACAGCCATGCCTTCTAGGATGGTTTGGGTAGACTTGACTTGGTCAAGTTACTGACGATTTTTGGACTCCAAGTTTACGAGAACCCATGGTTTTTCCCATGGTATTAATGTGGAATATAACCTGTTTAAAGGTTGAAAGACTCCATGTTAATTTGTCCATGTGACCAGTGGAATCCCAACAATCTCTTAGTGTTTTTTGATCCTAATAATGCCATCCCCCCTCTTTAATGTGAGGAGAGGAAATAAGGTGGAGGGATCCCCCCCTTTGTTCATTGGCTTTGTTTTCCACACCTTGATCGAGGATGACGTTTCCTGGGAGATGATGAGTTATAATTGGTCTCTCCATTTTGTCCACTCCACGTTTTGCCAGGTAATTTCCAGTTCAATATTTTTATTTGAGCATCCCATATTAGATATCAATTCCACCACCTTGTTTTTGGATCTACAAGAATGATAGATGAGAATGGTGGGTAAATATTGAATAAAATATTGGATATGAGATACAAATATCTCTAATCTCTAACCCTTATAGATATTGTCTAGAGGGGACCCATTTAATAGTCTACTAATTATCTTCGTTACTAACTGGGAGTCACCATCTACTTCAAGTTTTGAGAAACCATTACCTTTAACATGTAGTCATGTCTCCAATGTGAATAATTTAGCAACATTGTTGTTATTTATCCCACAACTTCCTGCATAGAGGAATAGTTCATGTTATTTACTGTCTTAGAAGATCCCTCCATGTCCAAGTTGAACTAGGTTTCCTTTTGTCATGCCATCAAAGTTAATATTTATAAAATCCATTGGGTGAGTGAAGGTTAATGTGGAACCCATTCCCCTACATGTGGAGGGGGGACTTATTTAGTGAACCGTGCATGGATAAAAGGAATCTAGCATGCCTCAGCGAGTAGTCATTGGGTGCTCTAACTATGGTTAAGTTTTCTACGAAATGAGTCACTCAACTGTACTCATCCCAGAGACTCACCACATGCCAATACTCACCAGACTCAGTGAAACTCACGGGCACTTAGAAAATTTGAGGACACTTAGTTTGTACTTGGCCTTATCCCCAATAACAAAATTTTCTTGCTTGTCTTATTTTTCTTGTTAAATCCAACCTCTTTTTTTCTTGCTCACACTCACTTCATTTGGAATCAAGATCTCCTCTATCATCTAGCCTTCAAGATCCAACATCTATCCTTCACGATCTAGAAACAAGCCTTCATGTAAGCATCGATCACCAAGTATTTTGATTTATTTTGAAAAAAAATAAATATTTTTTTTTTTGAATTTGTAAATGGAGATCCTTGCACAAGCCTATAATAGCAAGCTTCTGCAGCCTTGAGAAAGGCTCACGAGAGATTTTAACAACAACAATGTGGTTTTCGCAACCACTTTGGTTGTTACATACCCCCATAGGGTTGTCTGAAGGTTACAAAAGCCTGCAATAGACCCTCTATCCAAGAAGAGGGCCTATTGGATGCCTTTGCGGCCATGTAAGAGGACCAAAGAGGCCTATTAAAAATATAGTGTGGCTGCAAAAACCACATCGTGGTTGTTAAAAGCCTATGTGAGGCCTTTTTTTGGTTTCATTTTTTTTTCATGCCTCGAAGATTAAAAAAAATTACATTTCTTCACATGATTTTTCTTTCTGAAATCAAATTTTTATCTTGATTCATAAATTCCATGATATTGAAGAATACAATATGGTAGCTATTAATTCAATTTCTCCTTAGTCTTAATAATTTCTTATGAAATTTAGTTATCTTTTTGTGTTTCTTTATTATATATTCTTCATCAAACAATTATCAAGTGCACAAACAATAAAAACAATGGACATAAAAATTAGAATCCAAGGCAGGGAAAACCCCCTCCAAGGGGAAACCAAGAAAATATATTTTCTGATAGAATATGCTTCAAATTAGAAATCCAAGACCCAAAACCCTAGACCAATTCCTCCTCCAAGTACCAAGTCCACCCTCCAAGAAGCCCTTCCAATTATGTCATAGATCAACCAAATCAACAAGGATTAGTTCTGCTTCAACCATCTTTCAACTTCAACTTCAACCCCTAGCTTTGACCTATGACTTATACTAGAAACTTCGACCTACAAATTTGGTCATGTAGCAGTTGTAGAAACCCTAGCTTATTCACAGATGTGAGAGGAAAATAGCCCAAAAATAATGTTTATTATTTCTTCTTGAGTTCTCCTTGCGCTCTTGATCTTCACACTTACTTCCTTGATGCTTCTAGCTTTAAATCAAACTTCTTGGTGAGAGAGATCGAATTAATTATAAAATGAGGTTGATGTTGCTTATATTTATATACATGTGAGGGGTTCAAATTTCTTCTTTTAGGCCAACTTCTCATTTCTTAGACCAACTTCTGCATGGAGGTTTCTAGGACTTTCTAGAATCAAAATCAATATGTTTTACATGTTACATATTTCTCGATAAAGGTCTTATATAAATTATAAAGACACTATTGACTCAAGAAAAATATTGTTTTGACATGAAAAACCACAGAAGCATGAATAACATGCTTTACCTATATGGCCATCAAAATGGAGCATGAAACCCTTACTCAAAATAATATTTTTCTTTCTTATTTTTCTTGTTACAAATAATATACATAATTATTTGAGTGCATTAAAAATTAGGAAGACTGAAAGTAGTTACATTTTCCAACACTTCCTGTTAACTAGGGAGGTATTCATAATTGTACACTAGGTACAAGGTTTTTCTCAAAATGAAGAGTTCTCATATGAAGATCTAGATTGGTAAGCCATCTTTAAGCATCAACATCATGACCATCATTGTTAACATAGTAAGGTCCTAAATTTGACAAGCTCTTTCGTATACAAGAGCACAATCCTAGGAGGCTTTACATGAGATTCCACACTACTTCTAAGAGGGACATACCCCATTTAGATTTTCACTAAGTATTTCTTTTCTAGTACTATTCTTATCTTGGATTCACAATCATCAAATAATATCGGTCCTCTTCGACCACTATTTTTTTGGATACATGCCCAATACTCAAAACGTTTCAGTCCATTTCATATCCTCATGGAAATCATAGATGCTTATCCAATCATTCCTCCATCATCCTTTCTCCAAAGACTTCATGTATACTTATGGTTGTTATTATTGGTAAATTGCATGACACATGAAGAAAAAAATATAAACATGATATTCATTATCACTCTTTGTGATCCACCTAGATCACCACCTCAACTAGAGATTATATCCCCATTCCATCTTGATTAGGGAATAGATCCATTAGATAAATTTTGTGGTAAAAACATGTCTAAAAATAAAAATGTACAACCAAAATCAACTTTATAACAACCAATATTCAAGATGATGATGTTAACCATCGGGGATGATTCACTATTTTTGGACTTAAAAAATAAAAATATTTAAAAAAAAAATAAACACATATTTTCAACTTATATCCATACATTTTTACTCTAATTTGAGTGAGAGCACTCATTGGATGTATAATATAATTCCTCATCCAAGGAGTATCCATGTTGCATACATTCAATGGATGTTACTACATGAAAAGTGAGAAATAGATGAAAATTTTGATTTCAATCACGTTGTTTCATGCATTTCTCAATTTTCGTGTAGCAGGGTCCATAAAAATTATGCAAAATGTGTACTCCTTGGATGAGAAATTAAATTATGCATCCAACGAGTGTTCCCGATCAAAATTTGATTAAAACCATAGGGAGATAAGTTGAAAATATGAGTTGAAAAATTAGTATTTTATTTTTTCCCTGTAAAATTTGATGATGTAATCTAATATTATTTTATTATTTCCACTATTATTTTATAATACTCCTTATGAGGATCATTTTATACATAAAAATTTCTCTACTGCTTTATCCTATTTAAGAAGAATCTGCTACTCACTCTCAAAGTCACCACCACAATCTTCATTCCAATTTTTGGAAGTCACCACCACAATCTTTATAGCATGTCTTCATAGATGTATCAACTATTTGTTATTTACGGATATAGTTTCATTTCCCTTTCATTTGAATCTCATTATATCGAGCTTTCTTCCTTCCTTGGTATTAAGGAGCCATCTTCTTTCTTTAATTCTTGTGACGGGGTTCAGGCCATCAACCTTGCATATCACTTTCCTCTAGTCATCATCAATGAAGGCATTATATTGAGCCTTTTCAAACCTCAAGATAGTCATATCTCCCTATTAAACATGGAAGTGATATTTTTTATAAATTAAAGTTATCTTCTTTTACTGCTGTTAGCCATCTATAAAATTCATTATATCCAATGATGGCTAAAATAATTCCTTAGATTTTTAAAAAACAAGCTTTTGAGAAAAGCTTGTAAGTTCTAGAAATATTATTGCCTCATTATCCTAAACCTATTTTTTTTACTATGAAATTCATTCAATATCTCCCGAAGTCACCCTGATGTTTCAAAAGGAAGCTTATTTCAGGCTATTTCCACCATTTTTCACCTCGACATTTCATCCCCCCATTTTACCATTCTTACCCCTATTTTTATCAATCCCTTTTTCCTCTAAAAAGGCTCATTTTCCCATTTTATACCCTCCATTCCACTAAAAAACGTTTTTAAACCATCAAAACCCTTTTTATTTGGTTTAAAATGCTCTCTTTTACCTTACCAAAACCCTTAAAAAAGGCTAAAAACCACTGTTTTTAGCCCTATTTTGACCCTTTTTGGAGCTGGCCTTTAAAGCTCCTTTGGGCTTGAGCCCCAATCCCTCTTCTTCACAAAACCCAGGACCGTGACCATTCGCTACCCCTAAAAAGCTCCTGTTCCCTAAACCCCGGTCCTATCCACTCCGCACAGGACCATATCCTCGCCTATCTTCCTAGTCCCCCTTCCCTTTTTTTCCTTTACTCTGCTTCAACCTTCCTAGTTCATCCCCGCCATCGATCCATCTTGATCGAATAGTCATCCTCCTCCCTTTCAATTCACTTGTTCCCCAGACAAACTTGCTACCCAACAAAATGCACGCACCACGTCACCACCAACCCCTCCCTCCACCCACAAAACCATCGCTCAATCCCCATCTGCCACTTGTGCCCCACTACCGCCCCTCCGAAGTTTCACCACACCATCGGGCTCAACCCGCACCGTAGATCTCACTCCTTGAGATCTGACGGTGGAGATCGCAAATCATTCACATTTGATTGCCAAGGTTTAACAACCCAAACCTGCGCGATAAAGGCAGTTTTTCTTGGGACGCGTGGCGTCCATTGAATGGAATTGTGTCCATATGAGCCTAAACCACTAACCACCTATTGTCTGCGCGATACCACCCCGGTTTTGTACAAAACCTATTTCCTTCCTATTTCGCACCAAATTCAAAATTCGTTGCCATTTTTCCTGGTTCCATCCCTGGAGCCCCTCCTCTACACATTTCCCCCTATACAATCGCTTTGATGCCTTATTAGCCCCCTGAAAGTAGTTTAGACCAAAAATGTAGGTTTATGAATTAATATTCTTTGTTTTTTTTGCAGGTTTAATGGTGGTTCTTTAGGTTTAAAAAGCCATTCCATAGTCGAATTAAGTGGCAAAGGTCTATGGATGACAATCCAAGAGACAAAAGTATGAAGAAAAGAGGGACCCTGGGTTAAATCAAAAGCACATAATCGATGCTTCATGGTCATAGATGTACTCAAGAAACCCTCCTGCGCACCAAAGAAACCTCTTCACATAAAGGCAAAGAAGATAAGTAAAAGGATGAAAGAGTAAAGGATAAAGGATTAATAAATAAACAATTGTTTAAGGAAGACCAAGGAAAAAAGACAAGTAAAGAAGATTAATTAAAGACTGATCAATGTTAAAGGCCTAAAGCACAGCTTTAGTAATAAAATCAAGGAAACTTAGGGCAAAGATAGCCTCGAAGAAATCAAGCATAAGTAGTTATTCACCCAAAATATCTAACTGCCACCTATGGCCTACTTTCTGTTCATGAAAACCTTACAGTCTTGAAAGATCCTCACTTTGACTTGCCTCATACAAAGGACTTATTTAGAACCAAGTCATATAGTGATATAGACCAAGCTCACCTTGAGCCCACAGATTTGTAGTAGAACTCTAGTAGAGAAGTCTCACCTTCTACTCCACCTGATTCTCAGTTTCTCCATCACTTCAGCTCCTTTCATAACAAATAAGCTCAAAATCAGCTTACTGGCCCAAGTGTTTCCTCCACTCCCATTCACACATCCATTGTTCAAAACACTCCATTTCAGCCCACATTTCATGTTGTAAACCCACCTCTTGTAAATCCCCCATTATTTCCTCCCATGGCAGCATGGTATGCTCCACTAGTGTTACCACAACCTCTGGTTTCTTTACCAAATGATTATCATTCTAGAATTCCCTATTTCATTGGAACTGAATCTACTATTTCCCAACAACATGTAGATAAAATGGATGACGCTTTTTATTACATGGAAATAGAAGAAGAGACCATTAAGATGAGAACCTTTGCCCAAAGTTTAGGATGAGAAGCCAAGAAATGGTTTAAAAACTTACTCCAAATAGCATAAATGATCTCCCTTATTTATATCAAACATTCATAAACAAATGGAAAATAAAAAAGAACCCTCTATAAATCCTTTCAGAATATAGCAATCTCAAAAGAAACACATGGGAAAGTGTTCAAGATTATTGCACTAGATTCAATAGTGTTTACAATGCACTTCCCCCAAAAATGAAACCTCCACTAGGCCTAGCCTTAGCTAAATTTCCCGAAGGATTTGATCCATACATGGCCTACTAGCTAAGAGAAAGAGACCCCTTAACCTTAGAAGATATGCAAAGGGGAGCCATAAGGGTAGAGGCAAATCTGATTGAGAAAAGAGATAGGTTGAAATCAGAGAAAAGAGTTACATACAAGGATGAAACAATGGCATCAACCTCATCATTCGATGCCAAAATTGACAACTTAGTGAGGGTAATGGAAAGAATGCTTGCGAAAATAAATCTAAATGACAAAATGCCTCTAAAAGAAAATCAAACCAATCCCCAAAACATAAATAGAAATCCAAATTTTAGAAGGGACCCTATGCAAGATAGAAAAAGAGATAATGATCAACAAATTAGGCCTCCCTTTCAATAAAACTATGTAGATCAAGAGGAAGAAAGGGAAACCAAAAGGTTGGAAGAAAATCATTTAAATTTAATAGGATCTGGCAGTGAGAATGATGCTTTTCTCATTGAAGAAGAACAAGGATTATTCTCCTCAGAAAAAACTAACACCACCTATGAGAATTCTGAAGATTATAGATTGAGGTTTGAAAATGCAATAATGGAGGTCCACAAACAGTATGATCTTAGAAGCAAAGGGAACCTAGAAATTTCCAATGACAAAAAAACTAGTACTGTTGTTAGGAAAACTTCAGAAAATCAGCCTAAAAAGACAACAAGTAACACCAACACTATGGCCAAGAAAACTAATCTAAACAAAGATTAAAACAACCAACAAAGTGTTGAACAAAGCTGCCCTAGTACCTCTGCTAGTGGCCCTAAAAAATCTGTCCTAAATAGCAATCTAAATAAAATTCAGCAAATCAGAATTGCTGAAATAACTATGGTTGAAAAAACATATGTAAATATCTCAAAATCATTAATCCATTTCAGCCTTGAGGGTGAGATTTCCAAGATCAAAATTAGCATACCTCTAGCTAAATTAGTAAGCCATGATGTATATAAAAACCAAGTTTTGAAAACTTTGAATATAGGTAGTGATACTGATACTTTAAACTTGACAGATGACAAACCAGAATTGTTGTTTGGTCCTAAAGTTGAAGGAAAATACCAAGAAGGGGTTGTCCCTCCCTTCTATTTTAGCTTGAACATATATAATAAGATCTTGCACAATCCCATGCGAGACTCAGGTGCTTCTCATAACCTTATGCCAAAGGTAGTAATGGAAAGCCTAGGCCTAGAAATTACTAAACCGTATAAGGACCTGTATTCTTTTGATTCAAGAAGCGTCAAATGCTTGAGCCTAATCAAAGATTTATGTGTCAACTTGGCACAAATTCCTACTAAATTTATAGTCATGGACATATTAGTATCTGACATTCCCCCAAAGTATGGTATGCTTCTATCTAGATCATGGGGAGCCAAACCTCAGGGGAGCCTTCAAATGGACATGTCCTATGCCACCATCCCAGTATTTAACCAGACCAGAAGATTATACATGGAATCCCATATGAAATATATAGGGAGAAATTTAGATAAGCCCAACAACACTCCTGTCTACTCCATTCATTCAGATCTAGACTCCTTTATCTTGTATAATGAAGGTGAAATCAGCAAACAAGAAAAGGAAAACAAGAAAGAATTCAGTTGACCAGAATAGTCAAATTTTCCTTCAACTCAAGCACATGAAAACTCAAAATTTAGCAGCCTTAAACAAAAAGGCAATGAGTATGAAATAGAAACACTGTGGGAAATGAGCTTTGATGGCCCTTGCAGCAAGTTGAGTTCTGGAGCAGGTATATGGATACACAATATAAATAAAGGTCATTCTTATAAACTGCATTTTCCATGCACCAATAACATTGAAGAGTATGAAGCCCTCCTCCTTGGCCTAAATTTATTGAAAAACTTAAGAGCCAAGAAAATATCAGTCCAAGGAGATTCGGAACTGATTATTAGGCAAATAAAAGGGGTGTATTCAGCTAAAAACCCAAGATTAAGAGAATGTTGCCCTTGAGCTCTTAAAAAAATTTGAAAAATATGAACTCACCTTCATCCCTAGAGCTCAAAACCACCTTGAAAATGAATTTTCCTTTGCTGCCAGCAATTTCCAAATACCCCAGATAAATGAACAATTCAATGTCAAAGTAAAAAATAGACCTGCAGTCCCTGACAATGAAGACTATTGGCAAGTGTTTGAAGGTGAAAAACACATAGATGATTTTCTGCAATTAAGGAATGATTTTTCCATACCAACACCTAGCTTAAGCCATGAATGTTGGGCTATAATTGTAATCTACAGATAAACTATGCTTCCCTAGACCGGTGTCTAGTCTAGAACCACAGGTGAAAGACTACACTACCCTTTTTCCTAACTCAGAACAGATACACAGAGAGGATTGGATGCTTACTTGTTTCAGTCGCTTCCAAATGGCTCCTTTTTGTCGCTTGCACTACAACTTCAAATTAAAGAGGTTTCAAATAGCTGAATGCTTCTTGCAAGAAGGAACATTGAAACAACAAAAGATGCAATAATATAGATATCTATTCAAGTTAATTAACCAAATCAGTTAAGCATAAACTACATTCATCAACCAAGATTTTACAACATGGAAAATCAAAGTAAACATGGATGCATGTAGGGAAAAACAAGAAGTACTATTTATTGATGATAGAAGGAGAGGCTACAACCTAGTGATTGATTCATTGTGACCTTCCAGCAAAGTTCCCAAGTCTCATAAGTCTCTCTAGCAGCAGCTCCACAAATCAAACTCTGTATTGAAAATTCTCCAGCATTTCCCTACTCAAATTCTTCCTCCCAAACACTTAGATCTGTGTTCAATTTATAGAGGAAATGTAGGTAGTTTTGTAATCAATAACATTCCAAAAATAGGCAAGACATGTTTCCATTCATGTAGATGTCAAATGGACACTTGGATCTGAAGCTTGACACATAGAAACCCTTCTAGAAGACACTGGCCAAGTGGAGATTACGGAACAATGAGAATTTCGCTCCCAATCTGACCAACGCACCTTTGAATGTCGGGAAGTGCTTTAAAGAGCAGCCTGGAATGGGGCTACCTGCATATGCAACACACTTAAGCCCCTTAGAGCCTGCATTGGTGAGCTCACACATGTTTCATAATAAGCTTCAAACCATGGAAAAGCCTTGATTTGATGAAAATATTGTTTGATTCATGAATGTTTCCTGTCTTTGGGCATATAGCAACTAAGATGATAGGGAATGGTAGACCCTTTGATCATCGGTCCTGCAGATGATGCCCAGTTAACCAGGTCATTGGGAATGATGCCCAAATTAACCAATAACAATTGCCCCCTAAAGCACGAGATCCAAATAATAAGAACATTTGATTGAGATGCTTTACACTGTGATGAGCCTGGAAACAAAGAGGAATGGTCACCTGCATCAATCTTAAAATACATTACATCATGATAAATCCTCTATTAATCATAATTGCTGAGGGTATGCATTCCCATAGTTAGCACATAAAACAATCTAATAACATGTACATAATTTAGAAAGTCGTCTACATTGGAATGTTGCCCAGATGCAGACATCGCTTATAAATATAGGCCCATGTTTGGATGAAAATCTGTATGTAAGGTCACCGTACAAATGATGTGTACAAAAATCCTGAAATCGTAGCTCGAATGGCTAAAGCTAGATCCGGGGTCTTCTTATCTCATTCACTCGATCATTTAGGTACAAGTCTAGCCATGCGAATATATGATTTGTCGTTGAACATGGAAAGACATCGTTTGATTACTAACCAATAATGAAAGTTGTTAACAAATGCGAGAGAACCACCATTAATTTCAATGGCCCTCAAGGTATTGCAGTACATTTTGTAAGGCGTGAATAGATGATTTTATGTCGAACGCCAAACAAAATCTTTCAGTCAAAGGTCTAGAAGCGAGGATCTTGTCAATTCTGTAATGAGCCTCATGGTACTGGAATCTGATGTTTCTAAGTCAACTTCTTGGATATTGATTTGTATTCGAAAGGAAGTCACCTTATTGCAAAACTGGAGTTACTAATTTCAGAGACAAGGGTATGACTTGATATATAAATTTTCAGGGATGATGGTCATGAAAATGAAGTTTTATGAGTATTGCAGATGGGTGAGTTCTTAATCACTGGATGACTTATCTTGAACATATCAACAACACTTTGATGAGTTGGCAGCATTGACCCAAAACCAAAGTGAAGGTATGATGAACCATAGGTGTGAATGAACTGTCAAGATAATAACCCAACCCAAACAGTCACGGACATGGAGTGAAAGAAGTGTCATGTTCAAGAGCGACTTGCTACCAAAAAGAAACTTTTCTTTCTTTTCCCAAATTTTCCCTTGTCATTTGTCAACCAGTACCTCTTTATTTTTTAACAAGTTTTAAGAGGATAACATTTTCTTGATCTATAATTCAACCCTTCGGGCGAATAAAGAATAAAGTATCACTATTTAATAATTTAACGAGTCTAGCGATGAATGAAACTCAATTCTTGCCATGATTGACAAGCTCATCGCTATTTTATGTTTTAACGAGTTTAATGATAGTGATAGCCCAGTCCTTTTTCATGTTTAGAGAGTCTGAAAAAGAGGACAAAAGAGGACTCCAAAAAGTACTTTTTTCGTAAATTTTTCTCTTAGATCCGAAAAAGTGTAAAATGATATCTGGAAGAACCTCTTTGGTCATGTTTAACCAAGGTATTCCTTTTTTGTAAATAATCCATCTCAGTCCGGAAAAGGTTTAAACTTATACTGAGTAGATATCAATTCATTTACTTTAACGAGCTTGAAATGACAAGTGCTTGGCAATATTTTCACATTATCGGAGTCTGAAAAGAGCTAAAAGAAGACTCCAGGGGTTCCTTTTTTGCTGTTATAGAAGCTCGAAAAAGAGATAAAAGTGCGCTTCAAATCCTTTTTAGTTTTTAATAAAGCTCGAAAAATAAGGAGAAAAAGTTTGCTTTGTGGTCAAGTCCTTGAAATAAATCTTCATGACTAATCTGTTCGTCAGTTGTATTTCCTATTCAGAACAACATCAAATCGATTAAAAATACCTGTTTCATGATAAAAACATAATAAAACTATAGTCATAGCAATAAATTTAACTCACAATTAATTAAATGACTATATAAAACAGTTTCACTATTCATTTTTACCATTCCATATTTACCATTTGCATTTTGGAGCTCTGAACATGATTTTTCCCCCGAACTCTAGTCGTTGATTGCGGTCATTTCAGTGGATGGATTTCATTGTTGTTTGATCAAGGTCAATAGAAAAAACCTCCTCTTTCTTTCAGTATTCATTTCATTACCTTTCCTTGCAAATTTTCAGGGTTTTGAAGCCCCTAGGGTAAATTCTGCCAAAATTAAGGGAAACACACCCCTGAATGTTGAAACCTGTGTTTCATAGTAGGTACAGTGAAGTGTACCTGCATTTGCAATGCACTGTCTCAGCCCAGGGAGTGCGTTGGGCACAGTTGAAGTTTTTTTTCATGCTGTGTCCAAATATTTCCTAGTTTTTTGCAATGAATGGTATATAATGGATCTTATGGTTTATTTCAGGTTTCCATCATATTATAATGACGATTACATGGAGAGAAATAGAACATAAAGAACAAGATATGATTGTTGTTTGGTCAATTTAGTGTGTCCTAAATTGCTAACATAAATTATCAACCAGGGATTCGTAAGCTGACGAAGTGTGGCGCACTATATGTGCAAGATAACCTATCTCTTACTTTTTGTCGTTTTTGGATTTTTATGAAATTCTAAAGACAAGTATGGTTATGGATATTCAAGGCAATGATGTCCTTTATAATGATTTACCAACTTGAAACTGAAAAAAAAGGAATTTGAAACATACAATGACAAAACTTGAAAGGAAATGAAAATGTGCTACTGAAATGAAAAATGTGCTGCTAATCTAATAAATCAAAACAGTGAACTAGTGAGCATGAAACCAAACTATTCTTGTTGTTGTCTAAACACAAAAGAAACTATGCTGAAAGAAATCCAAAAGTTGCAATAAAGTAAATCTAAATCAAATTACATCAACTTGTCTTCTGATTCCTCATCATTAGTCCAGCTATGATTTTCGGAAGTAACCATAAACAACTTGAGTAACTGATATCTAACTTGCAGAAAGTAAACTAATATCAAACCACACATTCATAATTCAATCCCTCACCATCAGTCCAGCTGTGGCTTTCGGAGGTAACTGAAGATGTCATGCACAATTTAATATTTCTAACTTGCAGAAAGGAAACCAATATCAAACTACACATCCATAATTCAATCCCTCACCATCAGTCCAGCTGTGGCTTTCGGAGGCAACTGAAGATGTTATGAGCAATTTAATATATCTAACTTGCAGAAAGGAAACTAATATCAAACTACACATTTCATAATACAATCCCTCACCATCAGTCCAGCTGTGGCTTTCGGAGGTAACTAAAAATGACATGAGCAATTTAATATATCTAAATCTAACTACTGAAGCAAATGTGCAAAACTGAAATAAACAAAGCAATACCGGAATTAAACAAAAACTAAAAAAAATAAATTAACAGCAGAACAATATTGATTCCATGTCATTAGTCAAAAGATATGCAAATGCCCGGGCTGCCATGAAAAATTATGCTAAAAGCTATGATTTCAAAAAGCAATCTAAGTAAAGAAATATGACAAAATAGAATTGAAAGCAACTTATCTAGAAAACATGTAAAAGCCTCCTTGGATAGCAGGGGCCCTCTGCTACCAATTTGGTGAAGTCCTTCAGCTCCTTAAAATTGTAATCAAAACACCATCAAAGAACTGAATTTCTCTATTAAAAGGAACTCACAAATCTACATCCCATTCCATCTTGAACTTAGTTACAAATCTACTTCTTCATTACTTTCTCATTACCTATGATAGGAGAAAGCTTCTCCTATTTATACAAAATATGAGGAGTCATCTCATTAATGGGAGTCCATGATTCTCTCCCTCCAACTCTAGAGTTACAATCAAAATAGGAAATGATAAGACACATGTCTTTCTAGAGTTTCAACACAACTTGAGGAATGAGACACATATCCTCTTAGAGTTTCAATACAACAAGGAAGTGAGACACATATCCTCTTGATCCCATAATCTTCTCTAACCAAATTCGAATTTGGCTTTAGAGTGCCACATAAGGGTCTTCTAGAAGTCTCCTTTTGACCTACACATGTCACAAAACTCATAACACATATATAGATACATGAAACTATGTTAATTTTCTAGTTTCTAATCATAAATTCACTTAAAATACATAAAATAAATAACTTTGGAAAACAAGGATCCTAACCCATATATTTATGAAAATGGTTACTTGATGTAGGGTTTTAGGTCAAATGGCTATGAAATAAGAGCTAAATGGTTATGACATAATGGAAATATGTATGAATATGGAGAACACTTTTGAGACTCAACAATTGCCTTGAATGATCCGGGTACTGTAAGAGCTTTAAGAGATCGTGGGCTGCTTAAGTACTTCAAATTGTTGGGAATGAGGCAACAGATAGAACTATTGGAGTTCCTTGTTCGAGCATGGGATATAGCGATAGAGGCATTTCACATAAAAAATCAAGTGTTGTCCATAACAGTTGAGGACGTGTATTTTCTCACAGGTTTTTCGATGAGAGGTTTGCCCATTTTACTCACAGGATCTATCGTTGGAGGAGAAACAGTGAGGGATTATGTTATGTAGTATTGCTATCCAGGGTCAGAACCTAGCAAAAATGGAAAATTAAACATCCGTGATGTCAAGTATTTTCCTTTGAGAACCATCCTATTCACAATCGCTAAACTAGGTGGCACCGTTACACTCCATGTAGCGAATAGATCATATATGCAGTATGCGCTGGAATGTTTAGAGCCAACAATTTTCAACTGGTCTGAAGCTGTTCTATCTCAGATAAAAGAACAACTGAATAAAGCAAATGGAGGAAGGAAGAAAATTTTTAGTTATGGTTACATTCTTATTTCCTTCGCTTTAGAACAGATTCCACTGATGCAGCCACAACATGTAACATTGGATATATCCAGTCCTAGAGATCCTTGAATGCAGAGATGGGTAGAACTCATGGGTCGGCATTCAGGCCAATATACCATTGTGTTCTCGACTGAATTCTTTTCCTGGTTCAGGCGACACATCATCTCCATCAATGAGTATGCATATGTAGGCATCGACTTCTGAGGAGATCCAGATCTAGTTTTACCAGAAGGCGCTTAGTGGGGTGCAATAGGTAAGATTGATTTTACCATGTTTTTTGATTTTTATAAGGTTTATACAAATATTTTTGTGTTTTTATTTCTTTCCAAGACTAAACTAAATGTTTAATGTAATGCAGATATCAGTCGCGTTTGACTAGTAGAGGAACAAGAGCGCGAAGCAAATGTGCCAGCAGAGAGGGCTGTCGGGAGAGCAGTCCTTTAGGACCTTGATATGGCTGAGACTCTTGCTGAGCTCTAGAAGCACATAGAGGGGTTGACCTTCGGGATTCCGGATTGCTGGATCGAAGAGCTTCCCATGCTACTGCAACAACACACAATTGGGGTTCTTAACCGTTGGATGCAGTTGCGCCGTAGGATTGCTAGATCCATAGCGTGCTATCATGAGCACCACTAGTTTACTTATGAATTTTTGCATACATTTTGAGGTCAGATGACCAACGTTTCCTGGGCACAAATTTTGTAAAAAACCTATAACTATCTATCTATATTTTTTCAAAGTTTTTCCTATGTTTAATGCGTAATCCTATTCAACGATGTGAATTTTTTTCTTTACCTATGTCGCAAATTTTTGTCTAAAACTTGATTAGCTAATGAATCAGTTAAAATGTTCAGATTTATAGAAATGTGTTGATATTGAATGAAATCAAAATGTCTCTCCAAAAGTCGAACTCTAAGGAAAAATCTAAGCAGTGTTGGATTTCTAACAGTATAAATACTAGTATGTTGTAGTACCACAAGTTGTGAGTCTAACCTGATGATTATGCGGTTAATACCAAATTAAATGGCATTAGAGAGAAGTTCAATCAACGCGCTATAATTAGCGATATTATTCGTCAATTTTCTGATACAAATCCCTTGAAAACTCACTAACTCGTTGTTTGAAACGAAAACGACCCACGCTGCAGAGGATAGATTCTGTGTACTACGACTAACACCATCAACATATCCAACAAATGGTTCCGAAGATTCAGTCATTTGCAATGAAATGTAAAGAAGATTACTAGCGTCAAGAAAACTCTAAAACAAATTAATATAGTGAATGCAAATCAACAACATATAAACAATATAATACAAAAAATTACCATGCTCATGATTAAGCAGAGTAATGTTTCAAAAAAAACCCATTTCTAGGTTGTGCCAATGGAATCCCATCGTAATCAACTAACTCGTACGCACCCTTAGCAAGAAATATTTTGACAATGTAGGGGCCATGCCATAATGGTTCGAATTTCCCTGTATCTATCTTATCAACTTCGTGGTCGTAAAGAAGGACCAATTCGCCGTCTGAGTAGATGTGAGGCTGGACATTTTTGTCGTATTGCACCTTTATACGTCTCTTATGTGCTTCATTGGCCAATTGGGCTTCATGACTCATTTCACCTAGATGGATGAGGTTAAGGAGACGCGCTTCTTCTTCAGAGGTGTCAGGTAACAAGTCTATCGCGAGTTTCAACGATGATATTTCGCATTGGATTGCCAAGATAGCTTCCAGACCATATACCAATTGAAAGGAGTAAATCTGGTTGCATTTCTCATCGAGGTTCGATACGCCCACAAGGAGGAGTAGAGGATCAAGTGCCAGTTCCTTTTACAGACTCCTATAATTCGTTGAAGAATTCGTTTAAGAATATTGTTAATAGCCTTAACTTTTCCATTTGATTGTGGATAATAAGGAGTATAATTATCATGCCACAATCCTAAGTTGGCTATCAATTCATACATCATATGGTTGCGAAAATGCTTCCCATGATCCGTAACTATAGCCTATGGGACCCCAAACCATGCAATGACATGCTTAAAGAAAAACAATGCAGTTTTTTGTCCTGTGTTGTTGAATGTTGGCATCGCTTCAGCCCATTTGGTAAAATAGTCGACTGCGACAATAATATAACCATGCCCCCCAGACGAAGGAGGGTTACAGGTCATGAAATTGATACCCCATTTCGTAAACGGTCCAGTAGAGATAACATGATGCATTGGCGCTGGGGGCTTGTGGATTTTACGGTCATAAATCTGGCATGCATGACAACTTCTGACTGCAAGGATACAATCTCAAAAAATAGTAGGCCAAAATTAACCGGCGCGAAGTATCTTCTACGTGGTAGCATAACCAGATAAATGTCCATCACAAGCTCCAACATGGCAATCATTTAATACTTTCTCAGCCTTCTCATGAGCGAGGCACCTCCTTAAAATGGTATCGACACCGCGATGATAAAGTGTATCACCGACGATCAGATAATCTTTGGCTTGGTATCGAATACGTCGCTGATCAGAGCGAGAGGTATTAGGTCAAAAAGTTTGGGTTTGGAGATAAATGATGAAATCTCCATACCAGGGATCAGATGATCCGATCAGAATTAGAGACTTGTCTAGAATAGATGGTTCCGACGTAGTTGCAGTACTATCACAGGGAAGGTCATAGAGAAGCTCAGCCAAAACTAAAGACTTCTTTGAATTGGATTTGATGAATTCCAAATCAAATTCTTGAAAAATGACGATCCATTTTGAATATTTTTCCCCTAGCAATTGATGTGATAAGATGTAAGTCATGGGGTTGCAATCCGAAACTATTGTTGTTTTTTGGAGCAGGATATAATGGCGAAATCTTTGGACATCTTGAACAGCTGCCAAGGCAAGATTTTCCACGTACGATTACTTAACTTTTGTATTAATGAGATTACGACTCAAATAATAGATCGGATGTTAAATTCTTTCTTCTACTTGGACCATAACCATAGCGATGGTCATTTTAGTTGCGGCGATATATAGGAAATAATCATTTGAATAATTTGGAGTATACATTAATGACGCTCGGACAAGATGGTCATTGACAGCATCAAAAGAAGCTTACGCAACTTGGTCCCAATGGAAGGGAACCCCCTTTTTCAATAATTGAGTAAATCCTTTAGCCATTTTGGCGTAGTTTGGAATGAACCTTCTCAGGAATTTAGCCTTTCCTTGAAGTTTCTGTATGTAAAGTAAGTTTGATGGTGTAGGAAAATCAAGAATGGTCTGTACCTTCAGTGGGTCTATTCAAATTCCTTCTTTTAAGACTACGAATCTGAGCAATCGACCAGAACCAACAAAAAACACACATTTGTGCGGATTGAGGCGTATCTTGTAGTGTTGGCATCGTAAGAAAATGGCTGTCAAATGCATCGGGTGATCAGTCCATTTTCGTGAATGCGGTGGTAAATCATCTAGATACAGTTGAACAATGTGCTTGATGTCATTGAAAGCACAATCCATTGCTCTCTAAAAAGTTACCCCAACGTTCTTTAAACAAACGGGAGTTTCCGATATGCGAATGTGCCCCAGGGACATATGAATGTTGTCTTATGTTGGTCATCTGGGCGGATATTGATTTTATTGTAGCTGGAAAATCCATCCATGAAAGAAAATATTTCACATCTAGCACAGCCGTCAATAATCTAGTGGATAAAGGGTGTACGATAGTTGTATTTTGTACAAGCATGATTAACATCCCGATAATCGACACACACTCTAATGGTTCCCTTTTTTTTCATAACAAGAACGATATTGGAAACCCACTCAGTTAGCGGAACAGGGTAAATGAAACCAGCACGCAAAAGATTTTCAACTTCTGCTTTGATGGAAGTAGCTTTCTTCGGATGAACAGGATTAAGTCGTTGACGTTCCGATTTGACATCAGGATACATATTAATAGTGTGTTCAAGTATACTAGTATCTATGCCTGGAATTTCCTCATAAGACCAAGCGAATATGTCATGAAATTCACGAAAAAGAGAGCGATATGAATCAAGTTGTGATGGAGAACAAGATACACTGACACGGATATTTTCTACAGTGCCAAGTTTAGTCGAAATATCGATAGAAATCGTTTCTTCAATATTTGATAAATTTCGCTCAGATTCAATTGCATTAATTGGAAAATAATTCGAAAAGAAATTTTGAGTGGATAGGTGATATAGTTCACTAAGATTATTTTCTTCATAATCTGGAAGATGGGAATGATGATGATAATCTTCCCATGGTTCTCCTTCTGCCATCATAGCTTCCAAAATATTTTCATCTGTAAAATTTTTTGAGGAAAATGGATCAGATGGAGTACCAAAATCTAATGAACGATCAACCCAAACACTCGGAAATGTTGATTTTGGATTTGTCGCCCAAGCCAAATAGATTGATTTCTATTGTAGCTCAATAGGGTTGAGTGGTAAAACATCATCCAACGTAGAAATATCAAAATCACCCATACTCTTCCTTAAGCCAGCTAGAGTGGAAGAGAACATGTAGCAGGTCTCTATGCTTGCAATTTCTGCCGACGTCATGAGCGGCGGTAATGTAAAGGTTCCCATAAGAGTGAAATCCTTTAAGAGTCCTACACCAATGTTCTAGATTTCTAGTTAGGGTAAGTGAATATACGGAACGCTTCCAGTTACCTACGAAGAGGAGGAAAAAAAGGATAATTGATTAATGACTGTAATAGTACCTTTAAGAGGAAAGGAAACCATTCTAAAATATGTAGAAACAATTGCAGTCATCGCATATACCCATGGTCTTCCGAGTAAAATATTATAGTCAAGGAATCCGTCAACAACCTCAACATCAATACTTATTTTTTTTCCCCCTAATTCAACTTGAAAGTTATTTATAATACCACAAGGTTTATATGTTCTTCCATCAAAAGCCTTCAACGTCATTGATGATTGCGATAATCGCGGCGAGCCAAGTGAATTCCAACAGTTTAGAGACATAATGCACGTAGATGCTCCCTCATCAATAATAGTGTGATGAACAAGCTGATTGAGAACATTTACTTGGATGGAGAATGCCAATTCTGCTGGTAGCTGTGGCACATAGCCCGTATGATTAAAGACGATAAGATTAGAATCAGTCGGATCAATTCCACCAATGGCTGAAAATAAAGCCTGCTTCTGGGAGGGACAATTTTGTAATACCTCAAGAGCAGACATAGCAGAAGGGGATTGAGCCAAATCTTCAACTATATTATAATTTTGTGTAGCTCTTGCTCGAGGATTATAAGTCGATTTATGTATTACTCCCTTTGGTGGCTTAATCGTCAATTTAGGAATAATAGGAGGTGGTACTGATTCATTAGATGGATTCATTATCGAGGTAGTAGTTTGATCAGTCGGACTACCATAGTATTTATTCCATGTCGACACCAAAATATCTTGTGAAGGTTTTGTACTAGATAACATTAACACTTGGGAACTAGGAGTTGGATCTGTAGCAACCAAATTTGTGTCTGGATTTGGAAATGGGTCTGTCAACATAGTTGATGCATTAGAAGTCTTGATGATTTCTGAGACTTCAACACGGTGTGGACAATCCATAACGAAATGTTCCTCATTACAGATTATGAATGGATAAAGAGGTTTCCGTGGTCTTGACGGTTGATCAGATGATCATTCCTACAGGTTAGAAGTTTTCTTTTTCTTTGATTTCCCCTTTTTCTTACTTCCTGGTTGCTTATCACTTTTTCCTTTGTCAAATGAGATGGCGTTGATTTCGAAAGTAGGAGCAGGATCATATGCAGTAGTGTTGTGTGTATTTATAGTGCCCATTAAGCCGTCTCTGGCATGAGTGTCCTTTATTTGAGGAGGAATATTGGAATTAGATCGCGATGCATTTGGTATTTTCTCATAGAGCGTGCCAGACTGAGTATAAATCAAGTCTATATACAGGGCACGAGCGATAACTTTCTCTTCTGTGATGACACCACCTTTAGCCACATGCTCTGTTATAGATGGTAACAAGGATTTGATGAACCATTCAGCAAGGAGATGATCGGGAAAAAATGTCTTAACCATTTGTCGATGGCGACCCCATTCATGAATATGATCGGAAATGTGAGTAACATTTCTCTGTTTGAAGTTGGTCAAGAGTTCCGTTCTAATTTCATATCTGATTGGTAACTGGAAATGGGTCAAAAATACAGTAGCAAAAGCAGTGAAATTGTCGAATGAAGCTCTAGGTAATTCAATGTACCATTTAGCTATCAGACCTGTGAGCATTCTCTCGAAAAGACGTAATTGAACAGAATCATCATTTAGGTAATTTGATGAACACCATAAATGATAAGTCATAACATGAGTTGATGGGTCTTCTCTAGGTTTTCCATTGAATTTAGGAATGTCGGAGGGTAATTTATGTGGTATCACCAGCCACCAAGGGGCATAATTGATAGGATCATTGGTTAACCGGTTTAAATATGGTAATTCCAAGGTTGCAACAAAATGCAATTTCTATTCAGGTCAGGTTGAGCATAGCTAGGATAAGATGGAATTTCTTGGGCAACAGGTCTTTGAGCACCGACATATGGGATTTGTTGCTGGTAACCCAGATAGGGGTTGATTTGCATGGCAAATGCTTGAGAGTTTTGTTGACAAAAACCTGGATATGGTACTTGTTGATATGAAGTTTGAGAAATTTGCACCCATGGCTGCCAAGGGGTCTGTCCACCAAGATTATAACCAAAATTAGTATAAGTTGGATTTGGTTGATATTTATATCCAAATTGCGTTTGTGACATCCCATAAAATGGTGGACCAGCTTGTGAATAAATGATCCCTGATACAGGTTGTTGTAAATTAACGAAAGGATTTTGAGTTTGTGGACCCAATATTTGAAGATATTGAGTTGAAGAACTTGCCTGATAAGGTTGATGTACAAGATTTTGATTCTGCAATAGAGGTATAGATGTATTAACAAGTGGTATTGAAGTGGGTGTAACAGGTTGAATTGGTTGATACGATTGGACAACCGTTTGTGGTTGGATAGGTAGAGTGGGATGCCATTGACAAACATGCATGTCAACATTATTTTGACCAAAATGTGATTGAGTACTATCATATTGGGTGACCATAGGTTCCCCCCCAGCATAAGGAGGATAATAAGATGGAAAATATTGTTCACCGAATGCTGGGAGTCTAGTTGATATGGTACTTAAAGGAATTGACCCATAAGGATCAACTTGATATTTCCCTGTTGATGGATTTAATGAATCAAGTTGTTCAGTAATAACTATAGGACTACCAGTTAAAACACCAGATGATGACATTGGAAAATACCATGAACGTGAAGGTGCACCAGAGAAAGTTCCAGATAGTGATTTGTAACCTATTGGGACCAAAGGGCCACCGTGAAAATATGACTCTGGTGATGTTGTGAACATCGACGGAGTAGCGAGGGTAGGAGCTGACGTAATTGGAAAAACATACCCAACTGAAGATGTTGGTACATACATGGTTGTTTGACCAAATGTATACTCTCTGAAATCGATGTGTGATTGAACGACAATAGGATCAACATAAGCAGATGGAAACGATTGAGGAAATGACTAGCACAGGTAAAGGTCTCCCCCAAAGTGGGTTTGACTTAAAGGTGTATCAGGTTGAGGGATTTCTTCAATTGAGATTAAACCAGGAGGAAGAACTTCACCATCATGCCAAAAATAAATTTCAGACGGTTGAATGTGTGAAATAGGAGTTTCAGTGGCTACAGATATTTGTGGAATGACCAAGGTAGGAAAAATTTCTGGTTGTTTAGATTCAGGATTTAGAGATTCTGGAAAAGAACAGACAAGATCTAGATCAATGTGAGATTGAAAAAATTCAGGTCCAGGAGGTATGGTCTCAACGATTGAATGGATCGTGACCACAGGTATCTGTGAAGACTCCGTTTCGACAACAGTAGATGAATCAATATGTGTGGAAACAATTTGAGCTAGCTCTGGTCTAAATGATGATGTTTCACTAGAGGTATGAGTTGTACTTGATTTGACAGATCGTGATCGCCTTCTCCTACTAGAAATAACTTCCAGTGGTAAAGGTGGTTTCAAAGATAATCTACGCGAATGGTGGGGGGTAGGATTGTGTTCTTCCATGATTATTGATTTATTTTATCCAAAAACAAATAAACAAAAAGAGGGTAATTCTAGGCAAAAAGGTTTACCAGGAAACTATGAACTGCAGAATACCTCTCGGCGAACCAAGAAGTACAGGCAGGTAATATCCTCGAATGTTGTGTTCGGTGTATCACAATTTCAAGGTGGTCGACTTGGTTCACTATGGATGGATATCACCTAAAAGTTGTCCTCCCAAATATACTCGAAGGTACGTGGAGGCCCAAGTCTGTATTAGCGTTGTCTGATGCGAAATCGCACAATGAGAACACCCCTTTATACTTATCATACTGTAACACCACCCGATATACTCGAGAGTACGTGGGTGAGCTACAATATACTTACGTACGTGGAGTGAGGTATCACACTCGGAATGTATCTCAGACAGGTTAATGACGGTTGCTATGTTTTACGATGCCGGAACACGTCTCTAACCTAGACCTATAAATGTTATTGTTAATGTTCCAATGCGTTGTTAAGTAAATTGAGATTTATTTTATGTTAATCTTTCTTAACAGTTTTCCTTTCAGGTTCACCATAATGATGTATATAGAATACCTAAAATTCAAGCTAAGAATGATAAACAAACTTTCACTTTCAGCTTTTTCAATGAAAGACCTAGCTACTAAGGGAAGAGAGCAAATAATTTGAGAGCAAACAAATCAATGAACAAAAAAAATCAATGAATCTCAAACTAAATGCAGATTTCCTAATGTTCCTTTTGCAAAACACACACAATCCTACATCAAATGTAAGTTTTTCTTTTCATTTTCCTTAATGTTATGAATGCAGAAAAGAAACTAGGTGCACTAGATCAATAATCGAAATGATTTTTACTTTCAAGAAACGAAGAATACAAACAACAATTTCTCTTTTGAAGGAAAAATGAGGACTTCAACAACAATTTCTCCTATCAAGGAAAAGAATATTTTATGACAATTTCCTATTTCGAAAGAAAATGATTCTTAATGCGACCATAAAAATACATTTAAATCAACTTGTCAATGATAATGAAATTTTTTTTTTAAGACAAAATTGAACAAATTTTTAGTCAAAGGAGAAGAAATATATAGAGTTACTGGTCAATAGAGTGTTAAAATTTTTAGAACAAATCAGCAAAAAAAACTGAAGCAAGGTACAAATTCAGATTCAAGGGGATTTGTTCCTTTCAGGAGCCAACATAGTCTCCAAAGGGAGACAGTGCTCTGCAACGCAGGATGACAAGGGAGACAGTGCTCTGAAAAGCACTGTGCCCTGACCAAGGGTGTGTTGAGCACAATAAACAAAGAAAAAGCTACCTTTTGGCTCACTGAATTTGCAAATTAATGTCTAAAAAAGTATAATATTTATGTGAAATAACTACTGGGTGGATTTAGAAAGCAGATCAGAGACTAAAACACCAAGAATCAAGAGAAATTCTCCCCAGTGGACTCACCAGTTTGTTGGGCCAGAATTGTAATCTATGGATAAACTACGCTTCCCTAGACCGTTGTCTAGTCTAGAACAACAGGTGAAAGACTGCACTACCCTTTTTCCAAACTCAGAACAGATACACAGAGAGGATTGGATGCTTACTTGTTTCAGTCACTTTCAAATGGCTCCTTTCCGTCGCTTCCACTACAACTTCAAATTCAAGAGGTTTCAAATAGCTGAATGCCTCCTACAATAAAGAACACTGAAACAGCAGAAGATGCAATAATATAGATATCTATTCAAGTTAATTAGCCAAATCAGTTAAGCATAAACTACATTCATCAACTAAGATTTTACAACATGGAAAATCAAAGTAAACATGGATGCATGTAGGGAAAAACAATAAGTACTCTTTATTGATGATAGAAGGAGAGGTTACAACCTAGTGACTGATACATTGTGACCTTCCAGAAAATTTCCCAAGTCTCATCATAACATAAGTCTCTCCAACAGCAACTCCACAAATCAAACTCTCTATTTAAAATTCTCCAGCATTTCCCTACTCAAATTCTTCCTCCCAAACACTTAGATCTGTGTTCAATTTATAAAGGAATTGTAGGCAGTTTTGTAATCAATAAAATTCCAAAAATAGGCAAGACATGTTTCCATTCATGTAGATGTAAAATGGACACTTCGATCCAAAGCTTGACACATGTTAACCCTTCTAGAAGACACTGGCCAAGTGGAGATTTCGAAACAATGAGAATTTCGCTCCCAATCTGACCAACGCACCTTTGAATGTCGAGAAGTGCTTTGTAGAGCAGCATGGAATGGGGCTACCTGAATATGCAATGCACTTAGGCCCCTTAGAGCATGCGTTGGTGAGCTCCCACATGTTTAATAATAAGCTTCAAACCATGGAAAAGCCTTGCTTTGATGAAAATATTGTTTGATTCATGAATGTTTCCTGTCTTAGGGCATATAGAAACTGAGATGATAGGGAATGATAAACCCTTTGATCATCGGTCCTGGAGATGATGCCCAGTTAACCAGGTCATTGGGAATGATGCCCAAATTGACCTATAACAATGAAGAAAACTATTTTAAAGAAGAACAAATCCATGAAGCAGAGCTGTCCTCTTTTGCTGATATAAATCAATTTGAAAATATTTTTAAAAATGAATCATTTGAAAATATAAACCAAAATGACCTTAAGGTTTTATAATGGAAAAATGATACAATTCCAAGAGGCCTTACACCACTAGAAGAGCTTTTTGATTTCAGTGATGTAGTAAGAAAACCAAAGATGGAGCTTACAAAAACCAATGTAGAAGAACATAACATAGGCAGCCCAACTGAACCGAAAATGATCAAGTTATCTAGCACCCTTCCAGCTCATATCAAGTAACAATATATTGAACTTTTCAAAGAGTTTAGAGATGTGTTTGCATGGGTATACAAACATCTGAAATCATATGATACCAACATCATTCAACACCAAATTCCTCTTAAGGAAAATCAGAAGGATAAACCTTGTTTTATTACCTTTAGTTGAAAAAGAGATCAAGAAGATGTATGATGTTGGGATTATATTACCCCTTAGATATTCAGAATGGGTTTCTAATCTAGTATTTGTTAGGAAGAAGACCAGGGAAATCAGGCTTTGAATTGACTTTAGAAATATCAATAGAGCCTCCCTGAAAGATAACTATTCCTTGCCTAAAATGGATCACATACTCTAAAAGGTGGTTGGGTCTAAAAGAATATCACTGTTGGATGGGTTCTCAGGCTATAGTAAAGTATTAGTACTCCCAAGTGATCAGCATAAAACTGCGTTTACTACACCTTGGGGTACATTCATGTATGTCAAAATGTGATTTGGTTTGATGAATGCAGGGGCCACCTTCCAAAGGGCCATGGACATAGCCTTCTCAGAAGACATAGGCTATTTTATAATCATTTACCATGATGAAATCACTGCTTTCTCCAAAACTGATAAAGAACATATGATTCATTTAAGAAAAGTTTTTGAGAAATGTAGAAAATATAGCTTATCTTTGAATCCCAAAAAGACACTCTTTGGTCTCCAAGAAGGAAAGCTTCTTGGTCACATAATTTTTGAATAGGGAATCAAAGTATACCCTAAAAGGATTGATGGCATATTGAAAATCAGCCATCCTAGGAACCTCAAAGAATTACAATATTTCATTGGGAAGATTAATTTTTTGAGGAGGTTCATCCCCAACCTTGCTGAGCTATTAAGGAATATCACAAAAATTCTTAAGAAAGAGGTAGGTGTTAAATGGACAATACAGGCTAAACAATCATTTGAACTAGTAAAACAAGCTTTAACTCAAACACCAGTTCTTATCAGTCCTAATTTCACTAAGGATTTCTATATATTTTCTTTTGCATCTGAACATACAATAGCTGTAGTATTGTTGAAAAAGAATACTATGGGGCAAGTCCTTAAGAGATGCTCCACTCAAATATAACATCATGGAGAAACAAGCCTTAGCCTTGGTAAAAGCATTGAAATACTTCCGAGTCTACATTTTACATTCTCATATCATTGCTTTTGTCCCACATACAGTTGTCAAGGATATTCTAAGTCAAGACCCTGACGGAAAAAGGGGAAAATGGATTGCTGTTATTTTAGAATATGACTTAGAAATCAGGCCTACCAAACTAATCAAAGGGCAGGGATTAGAAAAAATCATGGTTGAGTCAAACTTCCAAGCCTTAGATATAAATATGGTGGATGTTTAAGAAGAAACAGAACAATTCACAGCTCCATACATTGAAGAAACATTTGTAAATTCACCTTGGTATGTTGATATCATAAATGTGCTACTCTATCTGAATACCCCTCCTTCTCTATAAAAAACTAAAGCTATATTTTTAAAACAGAAGGCTTTAAATTATTGTATTTTAGATGGGGTTCTATATTGGAAAAATATTGTTGGAATATTGCTTAAATATTTTCTTAATATTGATGCAGGAAAAATCATGCATGAGCTACATGAGGGAGAATGTGGAGGACACCTTTACTGGAAGACCACAGAAAATAAAATCCTTAGAGCTGGATATTATTGGCCCACCCTTTTCCCAGATACTCAAAAACTAGTCATGACTTTCCATAAGTGTCAAATTTTTTATGGCAAGAGAAAACTCCTACCTTTACCCTTGTATCCCATCGGTGTTGAGGTTCCCTTTCAATAATGGGGTTTAGATTTCATTAGGGAAATTCACACATCTTCATCTTCCCAACATAAGTGGATCTTTATTGCCACTGACTATTTCACGAAATGGATAGAGGCCATACCTTCTAGGAATGCCACTGACTCTGTCATTATCAAGTTCCTTGAAACCAACATACTATCCAAATTTGGTTGTCCTAGAAAAATCACTACAGACAATGTTGTTGCCTTCAAATCCAAGAAAATGATTTATTTCTGCTACAAATATCATATCACATTGGGTCATTCCACAACTTAATATCCCCAAGGAAATGTATTAGTTGAATCCTCCAACAAACGCCTTGTCAATATTATCAAAAAGTTGTTGGAACAAAATCAGAAAACATGGCATGGTAAACTTATTCATGTTTTATGGGCTGACAGATTAACCACTGAGAAATCAATTAATATGTCTCCCTATCAGCTGGTTTATGGCATGGATGCTATCTTCCCAACATCTCTAGGGGTTCGAGTCATGAAACTCCTTCGAGAAGTACAATCTAAAGAAAATGATATGCAGAGAAGGATAAATCAGACCATTCATTTACAGCAGTCTAGAGAGGAAGTGTACAAGAGAACAAAAATAGTCCAAGAAGGCATCAAGAAATTTTTTAACATAAGGACTAAAGAAAATGATTTCCAAGTTGGAAATATAGTCCTAAAATGGGATTATAGGAGGGAAGAGAAAGGTAAACATGGCAAGTTGGAGAATCTATGGAAAGGGCCCTACATCATTCATTCTATTAGGGGTCATAATGCATTATTTTTACAAGAGTTGAATGGATAAGAATTGTTTGGAGGTCCTATCAATGGCAGGATGCTCAAACACTATTTCTGTCAAGGGTCCTAGTTTCAAAGTTTTTCACTCATTATACATAACATAGTTGGAAAGAAATCATAGAAAAAAAAAAAAAGTAAAAAAGGAAAAGAGGGAAAATTCAAAAGAGGTATAGCTCCATACCTAAAAAAGAGAATTTTCTGAAAGTGAGCAAGTCTAAATGCCACTGCTGATTCAAAATGATATCTTGTTCAGTCATCTAGCCTAATCATGGTTGAACATGCTATAAATTTATTTTGATAAGTTAGTAGGAAGACTGATTGATAAAGATTATTCCAGACTTGACTTATTCAAGACAGAAAGATTAGGAAAATATAAATATACTGGTTCCACATGCTCAAAACAGAACCAAAGAGATAGATAAGGATGCCTCACAAAGGACAGATCATAGCCTTATCTTTCTAGATTTACTTTTATACAAATAAATGTTTGTGTGCAGCTTGTTCAAAATGCCACAACCATGGTTGATCATATTTCCTAATCTTGGTTTAAACCATGCTTTAAATTTTCATGTCAAATATCTAGAGAATCAAGACTTCCAAACAGTTTAATCTTGGCGTCAAGTAGTTTAGGCAGAAAATAAAAGAGTTCAACAGCTTAATCTGAACTCTTGGAGGAAATAAGGATAGGAGTAGAAAGTTTATTTCTGTTTTCAAAAATAAAATGTCAAAGAGTTTGCTAGTTCAACTGCACTCAAAGAGAAAGAAAAAAGCTAGGACAAGTAGGATTGGGTAGGTAGACATGTTGTTTAAAGAAAATCATAGATTGCAGATTATTGAAAGATTGATTATTTCAGAGGAATACCAGCATCGGGAAAGAGAGGGAAACCTGCCAAATGGAAAGGCACTGGTCTGTTGAAACTCAAATATTCATTTTCTGAGGTTCTTGACACCTCCAAGGAGTTGCCTTCCCCAAGTGGAGCCACTGTTAGCCATCGATAAAATTCGTTATATCCAATGATGGCTAAAATAGTTCCTTAGATTTCTAAAAAACAAGCTTTTGAGAAAAGCTTGTAAGTTCTAGAAATCTCACCGCCTCATTATCCTAAACCTATTTGTTTTACTATGAACTTCATTCAAGATCTCCCCAAGTCACCTTGCTGTTTCAAAAGGAAGCTTATTTTAGGCTATTTCCACCATTTTTCACCTCCATTTCATCCCCCCATTTTACCATTCTTACCCCTATTTTTATCAGTCACTTTTTCCTCTAAAAAGGCTCATTTTCCCTTCTTATACCCTCCATTCCACTAAAAAACCTTTTTAAAACATCAAAACCCTTTTTATTTGGTTTAAAATGCTCTCTTTTACCTTACCGAAACCCTTAAAAAAGGCTCAAAACCTCTGTTTTTAGCCCTATTTGACCCTTTTTGGAGCAGGCCTTAAAGCCCCTTTGGGCTTGAGCCCCAGCCCCTCTTCTTCACAAAAACTAGGACCTCGACCATTTGATACCCCTAAAAAGCTCCTCTTCCCTAAAACCCAATCCTATCCACTCCGCACAGGACCATCTCCCTGCCTATCTTCCTAGCACCCTTCCTTTTTTTTTCCTTTACTCCACTTCAACCTTCCCAGCTCATCCCCGTCATCGATCCATCTTGATCGAATGGTCATCCTCCTCCCCTTCATTTCACTCGTTCCCCACACAAAGCCCCTACCCAAAAAACTGCACACACCATGTCACCACTAGCCCAACCTTCCACCCACGAAACCACCACCCAATCCCCATCTTCTACCTGTGTGCCACTACCGCCCCTCTGAAGTTGCACCCCACCATCGGGCTCCACCCGCACTGTATATCTCACTCCTTGGGATCCGACGGTGGAGATCGAAAATCACGCGCATTTGATTGTGAAGGTTTAACAACCCAAACCTGTGCAATAAAGGCGATTTCGCCTGGGACGTGTGGCGTCCATTGAATGGAATTGCATCCATATGAGCCTAAACCACTGACCACCTATTTTCTATGAGATACCACCCCGATTTTGTACAAAACTGCTTTCCTTCCTATTTCACGCCAAATTCAAAATTTGTTGCCATTTTTCCTAGTTCCATCCCTAGAACCCCTCCTCTACACATTTCGCCCTCTACAATCGCTCTGATGCTTTATTAGCCCCATGAAAGCTGTTTAGACCAAAAACACAGGTTTATGAATTAATATTTTTTTTTTTTTTTGCAAGTTTAATGGTGGTTCTTTAGGTTTAAAAAGCCATCCCACAGTCGAATTAAGTGGCAAAGGTCTCTAGATGACGATCCAAGAGACAAAAGTATGAAGAAAAGAGGGACCTAGGGTTAAATCAAAAGGGCTGAATTGATGCTTCATGGTCATCGATGTACTCAAGAAACCATCCTACGCACCAAATAAACCTCTGCACGTAAAGGCAAAGAAGATAAGTAAAAGGATGAAAGAGTAAAGGATAAAGGATTAAGAAATGAACAATTGTTTAAAGAAGACCAAGGAAAAAAGGAAAGTAAAGGAGATTAATTAAAGACTGATCAATGTTAAAGGCCTAAAGCACAACTTTGGTAATCAAATCAAGGTAACTTAGGCCAAATACAACCTCGAAGAAATCAAACAGAAGCAGTTATTCACCCAAAATATCTAACTTCCACCTATGGCCTACTTTCTGTCCATGAAGGAAAATTGGCAGATATTACCTTTTAGAATATGTTTTAATCTATCAAGGCTATTATTGTGAAAGATAAAGATAGGCCTCAAAGTAAAAATTTTCACCTATCATTCCGTTGAAGTTAAGACAAAGTTATTAAAAACATAGAAGTAGGTGTAGATATTCCTACCTTATGCCTTGCATGGTTTTCAAGGTTAGGAAAGAAATTACTCTATAATAAATGACGCTCAAACCACAGATCAGTTCCACCTCGTCATTTGTAGCATAAATACTGCATTGGAACTCATTGTGTTGAATCCTTAGTTAAAATGAGAGGGGGGGGGTGAATCAGTTTAAAACATACATATGCTTTTAAATTTTTTCATCAAACTAATTTACAACTTAATTTTATAACCAACTTTAATATGTGAACAACATTAATATGTTGCAGCAAGTATTAAATTAATGTGAAACCAAACTTATTATGAGAGCAGTAACCATTAACAGATTGAGTGGATCATATCAACACATAGGCAACACACATAGAGATAGCAGATATAAGTGGAAACCCATAAAGGGAGAAAACCACATCTTATTATTGTTGTGATGCAAAGGCAAGCTCCAACTCCCTCTCACCACTATTTTTTTACAGGCACTAACCTACAAGAGGCTCCAACCTCAGTCAGCTACAACTGACAACTATCAAGCTTCAACTTGATAGGGAAGCTCCAACTTCCTCAATTTATAAAAGGAAATGTTTGCCGATTTACCTAAGATATCAGCTCTGTTCTCTAGCATTTCTTTCTGCTTCTCTCTTCCTTATCTTCTCTGCCTCAATTTTCCATACTCTGCATTCTCCATCCTCACTCTCTCTAACCTATCTATGCATATCAAGATGATATTATTTATATAAATTTCCTTATGACTGTTTGTTTTCCTCAGGGAATTTGAAATGGATAGCCATACCTCTTAGTCTTCTGCCTTCTCATTTCTTTTCCAGCTCACTCAGAAAAATATAACTGTATGTACTAATTTTAACATTACAGTGGGATATTTTTTCTCTTTCGGAGACTTGCCAATGCATCACAAACAATATAAATCAATTAAACCATTTACATTTAATTACAATGAGAACTCCATCTCACTCACTTAGCCTCTTGGTTCAATACGCTTGTCTTTTTTGTGACTGTGTTTGTCCCTTTTTCTTCTCTGTATGCCTTTTTGTTTATTGCTTTTGTGTAATTCCTGTATGTATGTAACTGCACTTTTTATATCATGAAAATCAATTTTCGGCATAATAATAATAAGGCATTTTTAAATATATTCACTGCCGTGTTATATAACTTAAGTAACTTCTGGCGATATAATGATAAGAGATCATTTTAACACATAAAATCCCCTTACGGGCCAACTCGCTGAACTTGCTCAATTATCCGATGTGATGTATCACTTCTCGACTACGTTCGATTACGATTGATCACAATTGCAACTTCCATTTATATGTTCCGATGCTCTGCTCCTTCTCCGATGCGATCAATCACCTCTCGAATACTTCAGATTGCAATTAATCGCAATCACAACTTCCATTTATATGTTCCGATGCTCTGCTCCTTCTCCAATGCGATCAATCACTGTTAAATTCGACATTCCGATGCGATGAATTTCTCTGATGCGATGTAACACTGTTTACTTTGATACCGGAATTCAAACATATATGAATAATCGTTTAAACCATATCAGGTCCGGAACTCAATCGCAATCGCAACCTTTTGTTAACATGTTCCGCTGCCAAGTTTTCTCCGATGCGATTGGTGAGGGTCCCACAATATAAGACTTGTTTGTATTATGCCCGAACAATAGAGCACTTTACATATATGAATATATATATATGTTTTGGTGCTTTGTATGTAAAGTGAAAAATATATAGGTCACTACATATATATATATATATATATATATATAAACTTTCCGCTTCAGCTTTAATGTATCCTTCAACTTGGGTTATGATTCTCGGAATAAGGTTTATGTACCCTCCAGCTTGGGTTATGATTCTCGGAATTTTATGTAGGGGGGGTCCCACCCTACACACACAATGTCTTCCGTCAACATAGTATTAAGTCTTTCGCTCAGACTTAAACCCATCACTAATGTGTATATATATATATATATATATATATTTATATAACCTCTCAGGCTCCATAGTTCGTTTAATGTTTCCGCTCCCAGCATAGAATTAGCCATTTTCTTTATTCGAAACTTAGTCTTAAAGCTACAAATGGTTCCGGCTCTTTTAATTACATACACCTGCGCTTATAACTTTCACTCAAGGTTTATATATATATTAATGCAGCACATATATCATATGGTGGTTCACAGGTCCCACACTCTACTGGTCACCCTCGTCAGTTAAGCATATCCACATTATATAAGTTTCTATATGTCTGCACCCTTTATATCATTTCATTCGAATCATCAATCAACTTATAACTAAACCCAACGCGACATTTTAATACAAAGCCATTCCATGGAGCCCACATGTGTTTGATAAAATCTGCACTTTTAGTACGTTCCAACTGATAGCACCCTTTGAACACACACACACATATATATATAGGCCTAAGTCAATCTTTGACCATGGCTTTAACCCTCGGCATAGCCTAATGTATTAACTTGCAACAAATATATAATCCGCACACAACCCATTTCTATATGTGCACTCAACTTTAATATATATCCAATATTGCAATGGATATCAAACCCGATACATATTTTAACACATATACGTTCTCGGGGCCCACCTCCATTAACACACCTCTTGCATCCAACGACTGACAGTTTATCGCATCGACTCCGATGATCCAATGGACGATGTGCAATATTGCACAACTTAAATGCTCGCTTCATAATTCTCCAAAATCACGCGAAAAAGGTTGTTTTACAAAACCGCCTGAGGACACATGTCCTTCAATGACATATATCACGTTCATTTTGGTAATACAGCTTACCACTTCAATTCTCACGCGAACCCACTGGTTTTGTGGCCCTTTGGTTTTACTGTTCATGTTCGAGGTTCCGCTTATAGTCATGGTTCCGTTCCAAAAAAAACTTCGCGCCTTCGTTATATACATATACATATAATCTCAGTTCAAACTATAATATATATAAACCCTTCTTGATTTCGTTATATGCCTTTCTTCAGTATTTAGATATATATGAACCCCGTTTCATTGATATTTTAATATAACGCTATCATAAGGTTTAAATGCTTGGTTCCATTACCCTCAGGGTTCTGTCTCTGCTTGATCATTTCATTGTTTTTTAACTGCTCTGCCTCTGCTGCTCGACCATTTCATCTCTGTCTCTGTATTCTCTATCTTTGCCTCTATTTCTCTACCTCCTCTGGTTTTTTTTCCTTTCTCTGTCTCTGCGTCCTCTGCTATTCGACCGTTTCTATGCTGTCTCCTCTCCACTACTTTTCTTATCTTTTTGCTGCCCTATCTCTGTGAATAAACTCTCTGTCTTCTCATTTGCTTGTGCTGCTGTCCTTTTGCTGTCTTTGCGTCTACTGCCTCCTTTGCTGTCAATGAAAACATTTCCAACAGTCTCCCCCTTTTGCATTGATGGAAATACACTTCCTATGTTTGCCTTTTATGACCCTTTCTTCTGTTGCTTGCTCTTCCTCCCCCTTTGACGTCAATGGCAAGGGGTTGCTCATTTTTTAGTGTGCTTTTAACTCTCGCCCATGTTGCACTGATCTTGAGGACCTGCTTCATGCTTTCCTTGCTAACTGACCTCCCCCTGGAATGATATTTTTGTTTCTGTTCTCCCCCTGAAACTATGATTTCTCTTCATATTAGAGAGTAGCATCTACAGATACTACCCCTAGTCTATCTCTCAAATATTCAAATGGTTCTCTAGCAAGAGGTTTGTTAAATATATCTGCTGTCTATTCTTTTGTTGGCACATACTCCAGCTTCACTACCTTCTGAGCTACTTGTTCTCGGAGAAAATGATACTTGATTGGGATATTTTTAGTTTTTGAATGAAGCACACGATTTTTTTATATGCTTATAGCACTTGTATTGTCACATTTGATAGAGATAGGTTCTTCAATGCTTACCTTCATGTCTTGGAGTGTTTGTTTCATCCACATGACTTGTGTGCAGCATGCTGCTGCGGCTATGTATTCTGCTTCTGCTGTAGATAGATAAATAGATGTTTGTTTCTTTCTTAGCCATGCCACCAGACTTTCTCCTAGATAGAATGCACCTCCACTTGTGCTTTTCCTGTCATCCACATAGCTGGCCCAATCTGCATCTGTGTACATTGTCAAAGTGAAGCTTTTTCCTTTTGGATACCATAGCCCAAACTGTATTGCTCCTTGTAGATATCTAAATATTCTTTTGATTGCTAGAAGATGATTTTTCTTTGGTGCAGCTTGATATCTAGCCAGAAGTCCTACTACTAGCATGATGTCTAGTCTTGATGCTGTCAGGTACAGTAGACTTCCTATCATGGATCTGTAGAGTCTTTGATCTATATCAACAGATCCATCATCAACACATAGCTTGCATCCCGTGATCATGGGAGTTGACACAGGTTTGCAGTCTTCCATTTTAAAATTTTTCAACATTTCTTTTAAGTATTTTTCCTGTGAGATGAATGTACCTGTGTTCTTTTTTTGAATTTGAAGTCCTAAATAGAAACTGAGCTCTCCAATCAAAGACATCTCAAACTATTATTTCATCTCCTCAGCAAACCCTTTTGCTAGTTCATCTCTGTTGCTTCCAAACATAATGTCATCAACATATACTACAACAATCAGGAGTTCATTTTCATGGGCTTTTATGTATAGATTGTTGTCTACTCCTACTCTCTTAAAGCCTTGTTTTTGCAAGTATTTACCCAACCTTGAGTACCAAGCATGAGGAAATTGTTTTAGTCCATATAGAGCCTTATTTAGTCTGCATACATAGTCTTCTTTGTCTATTAATGAGAAGCCTTCTGGTTGTTCCATGTAGACTTCTTCTTCTAGATCCCCATTTAGAAATGCAGATTTCACATCCATTTGATATACCTTGAAGTCTTGGTAGCATGCAAAGGCCAGACACATTCTGATAGCTTCCATTCTGGCTATAGGGGCAAATGTTTCATTGTAATCAAGTCCTTCGATTTGTGAATATCCTTAGTATACAAGTCTAGCTTTATTCCTGATTACCTGTCCTTGCTCATTCATTTTATTTCTGAATACCCATTTTGAGCCTATGACATTTTTCTTAGTGGGTCTAGGAACTAGTTCCTAGGTATTGTTCTTCTCAATTTGGTCCAATTATTCATTCATAGCATTCGCCCAATACTTGTCCTTACTGGCTTCTTCAAACTTCTTTGGCTCTATTTGTGATAGCATGGCTATGTATACCTCTTATGTCTGTTCAGTTAGCTGCCTTATTGTATGGACCCCTACTCTCTTGTCTCCTATGATCTGATATTTAGGATGGTTCTTCTGAGTGTATCTTGAGGGGGCTTTAGAGCTCAGTTCAGCATCTTCTGTTGTCTTGTTTGTTCCATCATCATCTTGGTTTTCTTCTTCATGGTTATCTGAAGGACTGTTGCGGTCTGTACCTCTTGTATTGTTTGGAAGTTCTTCATTAAATCTCACGTCAATGCTTTCTACAATTTTTCGAAGAGTCTTGTTGTAGCATCTGTACCCTTTACTTTTGGATGCATATCCTAGAAATATCCCTTCATCTACTCTTGCATCAAATTTCCAAATATTTTCATCATTATTCTTTATGTAACACTTGCTTCCAAAGATTCTAAAGTGCTTGATTGAAGCTAGTTTACCATGCCATAGTTCATAGGGAGTCTTGTCACTCTTTGGCCTTAAATGAGCTTTGTTAAGGATATGCATGGCCGTGTGTATTTCTTCTGCCCAGAAGGTTTGAGGGATATTACTCTCTTGCATCATGGCTCTAGCAATTTGTTGTACAGACCTGTTTTGTCTCTCTGCTACTCCATTCTGCTGAGGTGTCCCTGCAATAGTAAATTGTTGCTTTATCCCATGTTCATTGCATAGGTCTGCAAAGTCATAATATGTGAACTCACCTCCTCTATCTGATCTGATGCATTTTAGCTTGCATCCTATTTGATTTTCTGCTAAAGCTTTAAATATTTTGAATTTCTCCAGAGCTTCCGATTTATTCTTAAGAAATGCAACCCATGTCATTCTGGAGAAATCATCTATTATCAGCATGAAGTAGGATTCTCCACTAGGTGTTTTAGTTCTTGCAGGTCCACACAGGTCCATGTGCACAAGCTGGAGTGGTCTTCTTGTTGATAACTCATCTTTGGCCTTAAATGATGTGCGGATCTGTTTGCCCAATTGACAAGATTTGCATATGGTATTGGAAGGCCTTTTTATTTTTGGCATGTCTCTGACAGCTTTCTTCTTGCTCAGTATGATGATATGATCGAAGCTGAGATGTCCCAACCTCTTATGCCATAACCATGACTCCTCAAGTTTGCTAAGATGGCATGCTTCATCTTCCTCTTTCACTATGTAAACATTACTCTCTGTTCGAACTCCTTTGAGCAGAGTCTTACCTGTGGTGCTTGATCTGACTTCACAGTCTTGTGCTCTAAAAAGAACTTCACAACCTTTATCACACATTTGACTGACACTCAGCAAATTTGCTTTCAGCCCATCTACAAATAGTACATCTTGGGCCTTTCCTCTGCCATTGTCTAGGCTGACTGAGCCTTTTCCTTTTATTTTTCCTGATTTATCATTGCCAAAAGTAACATTTCCAGATTTCTTTTCATCAAGAGTTATAAACTTGCTTCTATCTCCAGTCATGTGTTTTGAGCAGCCACTGTCCAAATACCACTGGCTTTTCAGGTCTTGAGCAGTTAGAGCCAAGTCACATTTATTCACCTTCTTTATCCACTGGAAGCACCCTTTTGTTTGGTATCTTTTGTGAGATGATGAACTACATCTTCTGAGAGGACATTTGGAAGGCATATGTCCAATTTTATTGCATACACAACATTTGATTATGATTTTTGCAGAATTGTGAGTATGAGTAAAATTTCCTTGATTCACAAACCTCCTTGAGGTGTTGAGCATCAATCTTTGTCCATATTTTCTGCACTCAATGATTTTATGGCCAAATTCCTTACAATAAAAACAGTAACCATAGAAACAATTTGCATACCTGATGTGAGGTTGTCTTCTCCATTTGTTTTCTTAAGGTAGTCTCTTCACTGTTTGCATATTTTGCTGGTTTGAATTATTCCTCCTTGTATGACAGTATGCAACAATGTGTCCCAGCTTGTGGCAGACATAACAGGAAGCATTTTTCATAGGAGGGAAGAATCTCCTTTGATGGCTTCCAAATTTGACATACTCAGGGGTATATGATCCTTTTCCTGTTGTCTTAGTATTTATTGCATTTTGTGTTATTAGAGGTTTCTTTTGATCTCTGTCTCCCTCATTACATGTTTCTTCTTTTCTAGGAATTATCTGAGCTACTTCATCAGCCTTCTTTGCTTTTACAAAAATAATATTTTTGTTTTCCTTTTCTTTGCTTTTACTTGATTCTCCTTCATAGCCTAGTCCAGTTTTTATAAGAGGAGATCTTTGAGCATCCAGAATTTCGTTCAACTTACTAGAGCTTGTTGTTTGAGAGGAATTTGTAGACACTTTCCTCTGAGCATTTTCTAATTTCTTCCTCAGACATACAACTTCTTCTTCCAGCTTCTCTTGTTCTCGAGTTTTATCCTTGATTTGTTGAAGTAACATGTCTTCTATCTTCTTGGCTTCTTCAAGCTCTACCTTCAGCTGCATGAGGACTTCTAAATTTTTCTCTTCTCTTACATACTTGAGGAGAATGTCCTTTTTTTTTCTGCACTTCAGTTTGAGTCTGTCAATCTCCTCTAGGGCACTTCTTAGCTCCCCCTCAAGGTCAACTTCACCTTCTTCTTCATCTTCTAGCAGGAGTCCTTCAAGTTCTTCTATGGCCATCAATAAAAATTCAGAGGTTCCTTCTTCACTTGAGGGTTCATCTGAGTCTTCAGATGCACTGCTGTCTTGTTGAACATAGTAAGATTTTCTATTGCTTTTCTTTCCTTTCTGTGAGTTCTTTGATGTAGTTTTCTCTGATTCATGAGCCTGATTCCTTGCTTTCTTATGAGGACACTTAGTAGCATAGTGTCCAACTCTTCCACAGTTAAAGCATTTGAATGGAAGTTTACCTTTGTATTTACCTGAGCCTCTGTCTAGTTTCTTGACAAACTTGGCCTCTTCTTCATCAGAGCAAGAACATATATCTTCCTTTTCTTCTTTCTTCTTTTCTGTTTTAAAAGCTGCCTCCCTCGCACTTGGCTTCTTCTGTGGGAGTCTCATCTCATAGGCTGTTAGATTTCCAAGTAACTGGTTCATGGTTAAGGTTTCCCAGTCAGCTGTTTCTTCTATTGTAGACACCTTGGGGTTAAAAATGGGTGGAAGAGATCTTAGAATATTTTGTAAAATTACACTTTCTAGCATGGTTTCTCCAAGAGATTTCATATTGTTAACAATTTATGCAACTCTTAAGAAGAAGCTGCCAACATCTTCATCATCATTCATTTTTAAATTTTCAAACTGAGCTCTATATACTTGAAGTTTGGTTGTCTTTACCTTTTTATTTCCCTCATGGATGTTCTCAAGAGTATCCCACATATCTTTGGCAGTCTTACTGTGCATTATTTTGATAAATTCAGCCTCACAAAGTCCACTTAAGATTGCATTCATGGCCTTTGCATTTGCTACAAATTCTTGTTTAGCTTCTCTTTCTGGGTCAGTTTCCTTTGGGGCATATCCAAATTCTACAGCAGCCCATACCTCTATTCCTAGAGACATTATGTATGCTCTCATTCTGATTTTCTAGAAGGCATAATTAGCACCAGTGAAGAAAGGGGCTTTATTGGTTGAGCTTCCTTCTTGACTAGCCATCCTGGGGACTTAGGATCTCCATTCAGTGGTTAAACTGATACACAAGGAACTGGCTCTGATACCAATTGTTGAATCCTTAGTTAAACTGAGAGGGGGGGGGGGGTGAATTAGTTTAACACATACATATGCTTTTAAATTTTTCATCAAACTAATTTACAGCTTAATTTTATAACCAACTTTAATATGTGAACAACCTTAATATGTTGCAGCAAGTATTAAATTCATGTGAAACCAAACTTATTATGAGAGCAAAAACCATTAAGCAGATTGAGTGGATCATATCAACACATAGGCAACACACATAGAGACAAAAGATATAAGTGGAAACCCATAAAGGGAGAAAACCACATCTTATTATTGTTGTGATGCAAAGGCAAGCTCCAACTCCCTCTCACCACTGTTTTTCTATAAGCACCAACCTGCAAGAGGCTCCAACCTTAGTCAGCTAAACTGACAACTATCAAGCTTCAACTTGATAGGGAAGCTCCAACTTCCTCAATTTATAAAAGGAAATGTTTGCTGATTTACCTCAGATATCAGGTCTATTCTATAGCATCTCTTTCTGCTTCTCTCTTCCTTATCTTCTTTGCCTCAATTTTCCATACTCTGCATTCTCTATCCTCACTCTCTCTAACCTCTCTATGCATATGAAGATGATATTATTTATAGAGATTTCCTTATGACTGTTTTTTTTTCCTCAGGGAATTTGAAATGAATAGCCATACCTCTTAGTCTTCTGCCTTCTCATTTCTTTTCCAGCCCACTCAGAAAAATATAACTATATGTACTAATTTTAACATTATAGTGGGATATTTTTTCTCTTCCAGAGACTTTCCAATGCATCACAAACAATATAAATCAATTAAACCATTTACATTTAATTACAATGAGAACTCCAGCTCACTCATTCAGCCTCTTGGTTCACTTCGATTTTTATTTCTGTGACTGTGTTTGTCCCTTTTTCCTCTCTGTATGCCTTTCTGTTTATTGCTGTTGTGTAACTCCTGTATGTATGTAACTGCACTTTTTATATCATGCAAATCAATTCTCAGCATAATAATAATAAGGCGTTTTTAAATATATGCACTGCTATGTTATATAACTTAAGTAACTTTCGACGATATAATGATAAGAGATCATTTTAACACATAAAATTCCCTTATGGGCCCACTCGCCAAACTTGCTCAATTCTCTGATGTGATGTATCACTTCTTGACTACTTCTGATTGCGATTGATCACAATCGCAACTTCCATTTATATGTTCCGATGCTCTGCTCCTTCTCCGATGCGATCAATCACTTATTGAGTACTTCCGATTGCGATTAATCGCAATCACAACTTCCATTTATATGTTCTGATGCTATGCTCCTTCTTCGATGTGATCAATCACTGTTCACTTCGATGTGCCGATGCGATGAATCGCTCTGATGCGATGTAACACTATTTACTTTGATACCGGAACTCAAACATATATGAATCATTGTTTAAACCATATCGGGTCTGGAACTCAATCGCAATCGCAACCTTTTGTTAACATGTTCCGCTGCCAAGTTTTCTTTGATGCGATTGGTGAGGGTCCCACAATATAAGACTTGTTTGTATTATGCCCGAACAATATAGCACTTTACATATATGAATATATATATATGTTTTGGTCCTTTGTATATAAAGTGAAATATATATATATAGGGCGCTGCATATATATATATATATATATATATATATATATATAAAATTTCCGCTTCAGCTTTAATGTATCCTCCAGCTTGGGTTATGATTCTCGAAATAAGGTTTATGTACCCTCCAGCTTGGGTTATGATTCTCGGAATTTTATGTAGGGGGGGTCCCACCCTACACACACAATGTCTTCCGTCAACATAGTATTAAGTCTTTCACTCATACTTAAACCCAGCACTAATATATATATATATAACCTCTTAGGCTCCATAGTTTGTTTAATGTTTCCGCTCCCAGCACAGACTTAGCCATGTTCTTTATTCGAACCTTAGTCTTAAAGCTACAAATGATTCCAAATATTTTAATTACATACACTCGTGCTTATAGCATTCACTCAAGGTTTACATATATATTAATGCAACACATATATCATATGGTGGTTCACGGGTCCCATGCTCTACTGTTCACCCTCGTCAGTTAAGCATATCCAAATTATATAAGTTTCTATAGGTCTGCACCCTTTGTATCATTTCATTCGAATCATCAATCAACTTATAACTAAACCCAACACAAAATTTTAATACAAAGCCATTCCATGGAGCCCACATGTGTTTGATAAACTCTGCACTTTTAGTACGTTCCAATTGACAACACCCTTTGAACATATATATATATATATATATATATATATATATATATATATATATATAGTCCTAAGTCAATCTTCGACCATGGCTTTAACCCTCAGCATAACCTAATGTATTAACTTTCAAAAAATATATAATCCACACACAACCCATTTCTATATGTGCACTCAACTTTAATATGTATCCAATATTGCAATGGATATCAAACCCGATACATATTTTAACACATATACGTTTTCGGGGCCCACCTCCATTAACACACCTCTTGCATCAAACCACTGACAGTTTATCGCATCAACTCCAATGATCCAATGGATGATGCGCAATATCACGCAACTTAAATGCTCGCTTCATAATTCTCCAAAATCACATGAAAAAAGTTGTTTTACAAAACCGCCTGAGGACACATGTCCTTCAATGACATACATCGCATTCATTTTGGTAATACAGCTTACCACTTCAATTCTCGCATGAACCCACTAGTTTTGTGGCTCTCCGATTTTACTGTTCATGTTCGGGGTTCCGCTTATAGTCATGGTTCCGTTCCAAAAAAAAACTCCGTGCCTTCGTTATATACATATACATATAATCTCGGTTCAAACAATAATATATATAAACCCTTATTGATTACGTTATATTCCTTTCTTCAGTACTTAGATATATATGAACCATGTTTCATTGATATTTTAATATAACGCTATCATAAGGTTTAACTGCTTGGTTCCATTACCCTCAGGGTTCTGCCTCCGCTTGATCATTTCGCTGTTTGTTAACTGCTCTGCATTTGCTACTCGATCGTTTCATCTCTATCTCTGCATTCTTTGTCTCTGCCTCTGTTGCTCTACCTCCTCTAGTTCTGTTTCCTTTCTCTGTCTTTGCGTCCTCTGCTATTCGATCGTTTCTATGTTTTATCCTTTGCGCTGCTTTGCTTATCTTTTTGCTGCCCTGTCTTTGTGAATAAACTCTCTGTCTTCTCCTTTTATTGTGCTATTGTCATTTTCCTGTCTCTGCCTTTGTTGTCTCCTTTGCCATCAATGACAACATTTCCAACACATTGTATTGTTGAAATTTGATAACTCTTTGAAGTAATACATAGTCCTCTTGAAGTTGAGAAGAAATTAGTGTTTTGGAACTTGTGGATGTCTTGACCTGTTTGTTGATGGAGAAGGCTAGATCATGATCCTTGAGCTTGGTTATTGGTGAAGTACTCTAAATTTGTTATTGTTATTTCCTATTTCATTATGTTTCATCATTCTCTATTGAAATAGAGTAAGAGGTTTAGGCTAAGAAATGTATTTTGAAAGCACCTTAGTTCTGTTTACTCTTCAATGTCTTAATGTTTTCTTCTGCTAAGATATTCTAGAGAATTCTTAATTACTCTCTAGAACCCTTATGCTTGTTTATTTCTTAAATAGTTCAATACAGTTGGTCTCAAGAATGATTTATGGTTTTCCCTGCTTACTTACTGCCACTTGAAATTTTTTTTAAAGTCTCCCTTCAAAGTACCATTGTTTAAAGTCTGCCAAAGAGGTTTTGTTCCGATCATACCCTTTGTACTTGCTGAAGGAATTATTTTGAAGGTATTTATGGCTGTAATCAAAGATGTTTAGGAGTTCCCTCTTCTATGAATGTAGTCATTTGTGAATCTTGAATGTTTCTTATCCTTGAAGGTGGAATCACTAGAAGTTAAATGAGTCTCTCGCCTCTATATTTCATTAGAAAAGTTTTTCTTGAAATATTTTTTTTTTCTGAAGTGTGGTTTGTAGAATTTATGGCTAGCCCTGTCTATTGAATTCCTCTTTATGTTCAGATAATGTTTTAAGTCCATTCGTTGAGAAGTACATATAATTAAGGATTCTTAATTGCCCTTAGTTCTACTTTTCATTCTAAAAACCATTGAGGTCCATTTCATTGCACCTGAAAGACCTTAAAGATCCACTGGCCAAGTTATATTTTACCTTTGATACCCCTGATCCATTTATGAACTTGTTACAACTTCCATTTGACTCCATTGCCCAGTGACTTGGAGATTTCCTCATTCTACCTATGTTGCCTAGATCATCATGTCCAACCAAACAAACAAACAACCCTTATACTTAATAACTAGCATAAAAAATCAACCCTTAAAAAGAAAACAAGTCTTACCATTGCAAACAATTGAGAGATCCCTCTATGAGACTAGGAAGGTTAGTTCTGAGAACTCTAAAGATTGGTTTTGATGTTGCCTTGTCACTTGGTATCCAAATCTGCCAAATCACAAGACCACAACAACTGCTACCTTTAAATACCAAGGTGATGATGTGAAACCCTTGACTTCTTCATTTCCAAAATCATATACTCAATTAATATGTACATTAAATTGAGTTCAACACCCACAATTGAACTTGCCTCAATTTTCATCATGCATTCCTGCAATATCCTTTCAGGTAGAAAAACAATATGCTAATCATATAACCAATATCAAACCATTAAATATCATACTTATCTTGTTATGATGGCCCTCTCATCAAAGCATCAACTTACTTGAGTTCTTCGAGATCAACATCCTTTCACATGATCTATATCCATATTAATCTTTATCCATACAGTAATTTTAATAAAATTTCCCATGGATCGAGCTTGATTACTAAGGTGTAATATATTACATGGGGTTGTAATTTTTAAATCCATTTCTTTCTTCTAGATACTATTCCTGATGTCGATCAAGATTGTTACATTTATTCCATGCAATCTTGTGAGAGAATCTTGATCTCCATCCATTTCACAACATGTCAAATTTCTATTTTTGAGAATCATGTAGCCATATGGAAGACTTTACCAAGAAGGTTTACATAACTAACTCTTCGCTCATTATTATTTTATAGATGAACCATACCTAAGAGAAGAGTTACTTAAAATATGCATACCTTTTCTTTTCATACAATCATCTAGCCATTCCTTCTTGCTTCTTGTACCTAATAGGTTTCTTTTCCAAAAAAATACCATCATTATGCCTTTCATACTGCAATTTTGACCATCTGCATCCCTTCATCCTTCCATATTATTGTTTCCATACTAGATGGAATCTATACAAGTCATAATGTTGCTTCTAAGAATCTTTCAAAATGATGATTCTTATTGGAACTTGATGATCACTTTTTTCAAAATGAATACCTCTAACTTGATGTTAGAAAAACCTTGGATGAACAATAATATGCAATATCAATATTCTCAAATTCTTAGATGATATTTGCCAAAGAAAATTAAAAAGGTAGATTCTAATTGTTCTACTATGATGTGCTTATATCTATGATGCCACGCTTTTACCAAACCAAGATGCTTCAGAGTATACACTAATGCATGCTACTCTACTTTCTACCTAATAAAAGAAATACAAAATTCATAAATAACCTGATAGACATGGTACTTACTTCAATAATAAATATCCTTGGGATCTTCTCCTTTCAGATTCTTCTCTGCTTCTCCCCTTTCCTTAGCTATGCGAGCATCAATTCTTTCCTTCCTTTTGCTATTCACTTTATTTTTTGGAAAATAAATTTTGAAATGTCCATACTCATTGCATCCATAACATTGAATCTTGGACATATATGACTTCTTGTTGGATTTTCCAAACTTCCCTTTCTTAAATTTCTTGGTTCTTGCAATGAAGGCTTGAGCTCTTTCATTTGATTCAGTGTCATCCTTTTCCTTGATCCTAGATTCTTCCAAGATACATTTAGCCCAGAATTCATGAAAATGTGTGGTATCTGTATTTGAGTATATTCTAGTTGAAAAACTACTTCAACCAAGTGGAGATGCATTCATTACATAGATAATCATCGCAGATTTTATAACAGTCTCACTAGTAAAAAATGATGAAATTAATGACTAGGAGACTAAAAATGTTAGTCACCACAATTATTTCAAGTGAATTACTACTAAATTTGAGCAATTTTAAGTGACCGAACTAAAAATGACTAACTTAGTCTTGGAATAAAATATACGACTAGATAATAAGTGACTAAACTAAAATCGACTAAATTAAACGACTAATTTAGTCTAGGGATAAAATATATGACTAGATAATAAGTGACTAAAGTAAAAGTGACTAACTTAAATGACTAATTTAGTCTAGGATTAAAATATATGACTAGATAATAAGTGACAAAATTAATAATGATTAATGTAAATGACTATTATAGTCCAAGGATAAAAATATGGCCAAATAACAAGTACAACAAGTATATGAATTAGTCATTTATGTCAGTAATTTTTAATTGTGTCACTCCATATATGGAAAATTTCAATTTTGGTACCGAAGTGTTACATTTCACTATAGGTGTCTCTGAATCCATTTGCAGTGTTAAAATTTAGAGACAAAGGGGTCTCTGAATTTACAATGTTAAAATTATGAATACCCTTTTGTCTCTAAAGTTAACAATGTAGACGGATTCATCTACAATTAACATAATTGCATGTATCATCTATCAACTTTACACTAATGCCTTCATTATAATTTTAGTAAAGGTAATATTAATTAGATAGCCAAACTAATATTTATAATATTTATATTTAATATTTGGCCATAAAGTTTAATTTTTAAACTTCATTGATTTATGTTAAAAGTGTGAGTTGTTTTAAATCCAAGGTTAAATTTTCATATTTACATTTAATAACTAGATAAATATAAAATTTCTTATGTTAAACATGTGAGTTCATTTAAATCTAGTATTAAATCATCATATTTACATTTGATAAATACTAAATAGATAAATCTACAATATATATTTATAGACCTATTTAGTAAATAGGTATGAACATTTGTTAATTTAAGTATGAAACTTAATTAAATTTTTAATGATGTATGAACCTTTGTTTTTTTGTAAGTCAATGTTATATTCATGTAGGAAAAAAGGAGTACATATAGCCAGTTACAGAGCAGGTGATCTCACCTCGACTTGGTTTGTTGACAAAATTTACACCAGATGCAAAAAAATGCAAAAGAGGGACTAGGGACACTGTCCATAAATGGTTGGGCCAAAGACACCAAAACACATATAAAACATAAAGAACACCAAATAGCATACTAGTCGTCCAACTTTATGGATGCAGGGTTGTCCATGGTTGTTCCTAGATGCAGTGGAGGACAGAAGTCACACTGACCGTGCCCTTCAAAGTGCGCCAACCAAGTCTCCGGCTATTCTACTTTATTAGTGAGTTGATTTTGGCCTCGCCAAACAACTACCAGTACTCTCTCCTAGACTTGGGAACTGTAAATAGTGCATTCAGTCCAATGTTTCCATCTGCTCTACATGCTTCTCATGACATAATCTCTCAGTTTTTCCCACTCTTTCCATAAGGTTGTTGATAAGTGCATAACCGTTCTCTAGGAAACAATGTTGGATAAACTACCCCTAATTTACCTCAAAATAATCAAACCCACGATTCCCATTTCCACCACATCCTCCTCTGCCCTGATGACTCTGCTTTTTATCAAACCCTCAAACCCCCACCTCTGTTATCCCCCCACTTACCTCGTCCACCACCCCCATGCGCACCCACACTAGCGGGTCGCGCATGCCCCACTGTCTTTCCACCCTGGCATGGAGCCGCCATGATTATTTATGAGTCTACCACCCCCACAGGGCCATGGATGATAGGGGAGGGAGAACACCCACACCACACCAGGGGCTTCATAATTCGACAAGGTCGAGGAACCCCATTGTGTGCAGAGTTGAGAGACCAGACCCCCCACTATAGAAAACTAACACCACCAGTGAAGGAGCCAAATTTCATCTCCCACCACCACAATGAAGCAAAGAGACACCTCCCATGCACTACCAGATAAATACTTCCACCACCAACAAAAGCAAATACCATCACCCACCATACTAACACAGGAATTTGAACAACAAACGATGACAAAGTAGATGATGCTTGAGCTTAACTTCCCCCAGGGTAGTGAATAGCCTCCAAATTCTCCACATAGAGACCACACACCAATCCACCAAACATCATCACACCCATGTTGGAGGGCACAAAATTTGGAAAAGAAACTAGTTTTCTACCACCACCCTCGAGGTTTCCTGGACTGCAAATTCTAGCTTCCTCTCTTATCATGAAAAAATAGGCCTACTGAAAGCTAAGAAAAATTGAAATGAGTGATCTCACTTCCCTTCAACTTCCTATCCTCAACCCAGACATAGTCAATGGCTAAGAAACTAAGCAACAAGGACCGATTAAACACACTACACTAGCAAATTCAAATGACAAGCACACACATTAAGCCACGTGCACTCCCTTCGTAAACCTTCCTGTGATGTTTACGCTTCCTCTTTAGAGGCCACCATCAAGACCAACAACAAGCCATATTTAGGAGTCTAATGTTGGGCTCCCTCATCTTCCCTTGCTTTACCCTTTCACCACCTCCAAAATCCAATGCACAATTATTTTTCACACGAATTTCCAACATGAAGCCAGTAGCTCTCAACCCATAACCCATTAACCCCTCACCCCTAACCCATAAAATCCTTAACTATTAAATCCCCTAACCCCTAAGCCCCTAATCCCTAATCCCTTAACCACTAACTCATTATTCACCTAACTCCTAACTGCGCCTAAATCCCCTAACCCATAAGCCCCCAATCCCTAATCCCTTAACCAATAACTCATTATTCCCCTAACCCCTAAATATGCCTAAATCCCCTAACCCCTAAACCCTCAATCCCTAACCCCCTATTCACTAACTCATTATTCCCCTAACCCCAATCCTTGATCCCTTAACCTCTAACTCATTATTCCCCTAACCCCTAACCTGTGAATCCAAAACCCCTTAACCACTAACTCATTATTCCCGTAATCCCTAACCCTAAGCCCTAAGCCCCAAATCCCTAATCCCTTAACCATTAACTCATTATTCCCCTAACCCTTATAACAGTCCTTAAAACCTGTTGGGATTATCCATTCCAAACAAGAGCAGGTCTAGTTGGGACCTACGATTGGGTTAATTCCCCCTTGTTGGCAAGATTAAAATGATTAATATTCGATATACAAAATGTAGATCAAATATTTCATTAAAAAGAGTGAACCATACCCTCTCTACCAGGCTATTCTTATCGGTCGCTTGGCCTCTTCTTGCTCTCACATGAATGTAGTCTTGCTTGACTGGTACAGAAGAAGGTTTCACATTATCAACTATTTTTTTGGGACAACTTTCCGTTGTTTCATCATTGTTACATTCTTCAAGCTTATCCTTTAAATCATCCTAGTATTATGTACTCTCTCCAACTTTGTAGTGCTTTCCATTCCTATCAGTATCATATGTTTCCTTGGTCTGTTAAGGGACAAGGTCAACAACATTAGGATGTGTTTGCAACAAACAAGGGTATTTCTAGGACACAATCAGGTGGAGCAAGAGTATAATCTCCAAATTTATCATGAATGTAGGACACTCGAACTTAAGATTTTCTGTATCAGTCATGAGGTGCAGTGTGGTTATTGAGACTTCATCAGATGTCCATTCTCTGGACTTAAATTGTGTGAGAACACTGTGGCTGAGACTGGAGATTGAACATACATTTGGTTTAATTACAATAGACATTTTCATCGATAAATGTAAATAAATGGCTAACAAATACTAGAAATTAATAAATAGAGAAGACATGGCAACAAGCAAAAATACCTAAAAAATTGTTACATTGAGACACAAAGAATAAAGAATTATTGTGCACAAACAGAGACCAAAAAAAATATCATCTTAACCCCTAACCCCTTGAACACTAATTCCCAACCCCTAACCCATTTAACCCATAAAACCTAAACCTCTAAACCCTTAACCCCTAACCCTTAAACCATTAACCCCTGACCCATTTAACCCCCTAAACCCTAAACCTCTAAAAACTAAACCCCTCACCTCTTAAACCCTAATTCCTGACCCCTAACCCATTTAACCCCCTAAACTCAACCCCATTAACCCCTATCCCCTAACCTATAAAATCCTTAACTGCTAAATCCCCTAACCCCCTAAACCTCTAAACCCCTAACCCATTTAACCCCTAAACTCTAAACCCTTAACCCCTAACCCATTAAACCCCCTAATGCAACAAGCAGATGCCAAGCCAAACTGCATTACCTTTTTACTCACAATGATGTTATTCATTGACAAAATTTATTCAAACCAAAAAAATTTCCATGGCGTAGGGTAGGGATTAACTCGAAATCGATGGCCTTTTAGGTGCTAATATGTTTTGGTTGATCGAATACCACACTTTCCATGTGTTGATTTAGAGAGAAACCACTGCAGGTAATGAGATGGTCCCCAAAACACAGAAGGACCCATGAATGTGACTTTGTGTTTTCCATGAGAATGAAGGAAATTGTTTGAAACACGCAATAAGAAAACACGTGGAATTGAAATGTTAATTGAGGATAACATAAAAACGTGGTTGTAGAGCATTTGATGAAAGACACATAAAAAAATGCTATAGTAATGAGGCATCCTTGTCAGTATTTTGGGAAAGAATAAGTTTAAGAAGCTCGAAACAACTCTTGGAGTCATGTTCAATGAGTGACCATAAACTTAGGGGTGTCAGAGTGGCTAATAATCATAGTTTATGGTGGATGATATTCACCATACATAACATTGTCGTCAATGTTGGTGAATTACTATATTATATCATGGTACCATATATTTATTTTTTAAAGGAAAAATCTATTGAACATGAAATAAGTTGCATCTCGTGTAAATGTTTAATGTCATGATGTTGTGAATGGTTTGCACATTATATGTATCATATATTTGTAATCACTTCTTTCAAGTTTACTTTAAGAAATAAAGGAACAGGTGCAGGGCCTTACCATAAGAAGGACTTGCACTAACTCATCTCCTCATATCATTCAAACATTAGCCCATAAATCAAACACATGCCCTAATTTCTCTAGTATGGAAACCCTTGGATGAATATGATAATGAACTCCTCCCAACCGCTAGTTCTAACCCAACTATTGAATGTCTTTGGTTGGCATGTGTAAATGGATTTAATGGATCCATGGATATGTATGAAATCCAATTTTGCATTGAAATGATACAAATACCTAAATTAACACGAGGTATAGAAATTTCAACCTTACAACTCTCTCATCCAATATTAAATACTTCACTAATTAGTCAAGGGGTAATCTACTTAACTGTATATTAAATATTAAAATCACTCATATTAACACAAGAAAGTAATAATAGTATTTAATATAAAGTTGTAATATAGGTATATGCTAAATTGGCATGTGAGACCCCCTTGTTCGTGTGACAATGGATGCCCTTCATGCAATGATTTAACTATTTAATCCATGGAGGTATACATACCTTAATTTCCCTTCGATTCAAACCTGTGACATTTAAAGGGGAAACACTTTAACACAATTCTAACAAGTAAATACAAACTTAATTTGTATATGTATCAAAGTTAGTATAAGTGTTGCATGACATGCTTAATTTTGCACGAAATCAACATAACTCGTGAAGGGTTGACCACAATAGGCATGTATGGTCGATTCTGATTATCATATGTATGTTAGTTTGGTTTTCCCAATCCACAAATTTCACACATTGTTACTATTGTTAAAGGTATGTCATGTTGGTTTACTTGTTCAACATCATGCACATTTGGTTGTGTTCATTAAAGGCATTTTAGTTCATTGAAAAAACCAATATTTTATCAAGATGGTCAACTTAGGTTGGTGATGTGTTAGGTTAGTTATTAACATCTATTTTTTATTAACACTATCTAGGAGAAAACAAAATAACTTACAAATACAAATGCCTTTCTTTTTGTAAAACATAAAAACATTTATAACTTTTAATAACTTTATAAAAAATCAAAATATTTATTATATTCAAATAGTATTCTAAAAAATCAAAATATTTATTATATTCAAATAATATTCTTTTCACATTGGCATTTTTCATTTGGAATTTCATTTTCCTGCCAAGGAGAATTGCCATGAAAATGGCCACAAAACAGATTGATTCAGAATTGGTACCACTGTCGACCTCGGTACCTGTACCATCAACATCTTGCAGCAAGTGCAAGCAAGGCCAGTGGAACGAAGCTCTAGGTGTACTCTATCAAATGAACTAGAAGGGAATCTCAGTCGATTTCAGTACCTTTGCATCTCTTTTGTAGACCAAAGGCGATGCCAAAGAACTAATGCAAGGCTATGCCCAACATGGGTTTCCCGTTCCTGTCACCGAGTTGGTTAGTATTATACATTTGTCTCCACTTCTATTGGTTTCTATTCATAAACCTATGGTCGTATCCATGTTGGGCTAGCTTTGATCAATTCCCTCTCTGGTTTTCTTAGGTTTACATGGCAATTGGTTGTTATAATTACAAAATCCCAATTGATATTCGTGGAAATCACTGCTATTTTTATTTTTTTGCAGATCAGTTTTAGGTTAAATATATTCTAGTGCATGGCACTCTGTTATAGTTTGGAATAAGGGGAAAATTTAATTAAGGTTTGATTAAATTATGCATTCTCAAAGAATGTTTCTCAAGCTGTCTTGAATGTCGCATGTTTGTGTTTTTTCTTTTAATGATTTCCTGCTGATTGGATTATATGTGGAAACCCCTGCTAATTTTATTTTGTTGGAGATTAGTTATATTCTAATGCATAGCATTCTGTTAGAGTTTATGATGAAGGGAAATTTACTAGAGCTTGGATTAAATTATGCACTCTCTAGGAGATTTTCTCAAGATTTTTGGAATGTCTTATGTTTGGGATTTTTGTTTTAATGATTTCGTGGTAATGGGTTTTGCAATTTGGTCCTACGAAATGAAATCTTAAAGCGATGTTTTAAAAATTTATTTTATAGAACTTGTTTACATGAAAGGATATTGGTTTTAAGGTTGATTGGATGGTTTTTTTTAATTATGAAAATAATTACTTTGAATCATTATTGTTATTATCACAAATCACAACCAGCGGAGTGGAAACTATTCAACTACTAACAACGCTCTCCTCATATCCTAAGCCTACCAAACTGAGCTGACTTAAAAACACAAGTCCAACAACTGTGAAATACCTTTACTTAGTCAGGTGTTGGAAACTTGTAACATGAGTGAGAAGAAGTTGATCCTGCACCAATCATCCCTTCGGAATCTCTATATGTATCTTTTGGTTTATAGAGATTTAGTAAATATTAAATTTGATCCCTAATCATTCCAATGGAGGAGGATGAGCATGCTCACCTCTTTTTCTGATAGATAAAGAGATCAGAAAATCTTAACATATCATGATCACCACCTATTAGTGTCGTTCTCAGGAATTAATAGAAGATTGAAGAATTAGGATTGTCTAATACACATCAAAATAAACTTACAGGCTAAAGTGAATCATTTTTTCTATACAGGAACAAGGTTGCAGGAAAGTTCGCATTGTCGACAATTTGGCTAAAAGAATGCAGTTGTTGTTAGTCAAAGCTGCATCCAAAATATTTTACCATCCTATAAATAGGATATATTAAATGGAACAAAATTAGAATGCATTATGTAAAGGTATCTTCAGGCATATGGATTGTTTCTGCCAAATATCCTTCCTCTTTTGTCAAGCCTTTTCACGGAAGTAGACTCTACAAAATTATCCACAGTTCACCAAATGGTGTATGATGAAGATGAAGAATCCACAAACAGGGTTATAGTAAAATTATAAGAACTGAAGCTGTGAATCCACCTAAAGAGAGTGTTACAATTTACACCTTTTGGAGTTGAAGCAAAGAAGATCGCTAGGAGTGCTGGAAGTTTCAGCCACAATGTGTAGCTTCGTTAACAAAATTCCAAGACTACTCCAAAGGGTTTTTTTTTTTAATGAGAATATCCAAATGATGCTTCTACAATATTCAACAAGGATGTTCTAAAGTAAGTGCTTCAATAAAATTCAACAATACCGCTCCAAAGAATTCTCTGTGTCAAATCCAAATGTTGCTTCTAAAATGTTTAGTGACTATTATAGATGATGACTTTGGGAGTGCTCCAAATAGTCTCTGATTGATACCCCAAAAGAACTGTCTCAAGACTCCAAGTAACACGAATTTACTAAGTCCATTTTTTTGATGCTGCTATAATCTGAATTTAGTTGTTACCACAGTCAAAATTAAGATGCCTAAAAAATTCTTAATGTCAATACTTCTTAGCACTTTGAGTTGAAGGACACCTAGCATGGGAAAATATTTGAATGGGGAGAGGCTTGAAGACTTAAGAGACTTAAATAGATAGATCCAAGAGGAAAGTTGATATTAGATGCAAAAAGCACATGAGCTGGAAAAAGAACTAGCCAAATGCTAAGACTCTTTCACAAACACAAGGTAAGAATTATACAAGAGCATCTTGAAACTCTTGCAATTATGAAGCAAATTCATTTAGCTAGGTAATTCATAAGAGGAGATGTTTATCGAAATGACTGCTTAGTTACCAAGATTTGATAATAAAGGAGGAGGCATTGAAGAAGCTACAAACAACTGTCCAAGAGACCAAGAAAGCCCCATTCAATGCCACTGCAAAAGCTACCATCATGACAAAACCACGCATGATAAACTCACCTTCCAAGATCCTATCTCAATAGCCCCTTAGAGATTTCCAAAAGCAGAATAAATACACTGGTTCCAGGTCATTGGGTCAAATGGTCTACGATGACCAAGGGTTGCTACGTAAGAAATGCCAAGGGTTAATGTTCCTTGTTATAGCTCAATAGAGGCTCAAGCATGAATTCTAGGATTCAGTTGATAAAAATCAATCACACATGCATTTTAAAAACATTCATCACCTCTCCAATGGTTTCCCAGGGACTACTCTTAAGACATAAAATTTTACCATTTTAAGGACTTCTTATTGAGATGCTTAAGGTCCCTCATGACCATCAAGTGACATATTTATAATTTAGTGATCCTATTTATCATTATCATTTGTCACTATCCTTGGACACCTTAGATTAGTGATCCTATTTATTTTTTTCCCATAAGTACTGTATTTATAAGTTAGGGATTTTATTTATCATTTTCCCACCATCCTTGGACACCATTTTCTGCAGCACCATTGAGTAAAAATTTCTAATCAATTGCCTTTGACTCTAGAAGTGTTCCATCATACTGTTGCACAATTATTCTCATGAAAAAAAAAGAATTATTGCAAACTTCACAGAGCCTAGACAGAAATACAGACAGACACTTGAAACCCATGTCTCAGTTTTTCAACATTTATAGAAATCAATACATAGTTTCTCTACAAAATATGTTTGATATAAACATGACAAGTATTTGAAGATATTATTATTTTTATAATGCTCAAATTTTATTTCCCAGACATCTTTTTTACCAGATTTATTTTCAAAGTAACATGTCCATCAAGTTCTCCTATGGTAGTCTGGGAGCTCTGCTTGCAATCATAGCCGTGATAGTTGGTGAGTTTCCATGTCTATTAGTCGTTACTAAATTGTCACATGACAATCATCTACTAAAGATTATGAATATACAAGGAATAGTACAACCTTGACAATAATATTCGACTTGTAATAGATACAGAATTTCATAACCAACGTAAATCACATAGGAGACAGAAATATTGTCTAATACACATCAAAATCAACTTACAGGCTAGAGTGAATCAATTTTCTGTACAGGAACAAAGTTGCAGGAAAGTTGGCATTACCAACAATTTGGTTAAAAGAATGTCGTTGTTGTTAGTCAAAGCTGCATATGAAATATTTGACCATGCTATAAATTAGAATTCATTATGTAACGATATCTTCAGGAAGATGGATTGTTTCTGCCAAAGGTCCTTCATCTAAAATTTTCAAGCCTTTTCATAGAGGTAGACTCTACGACATTATCGACAGTTCATTGAATGGTGCTATAAGATGAAGATGAAGAAGCCACAAATAGGGCTATAGTAAAATAATAAGAGCTCAAGCTCCAAAGCCACATAAAGAGAGTGTTACCATGTACACCTTTTGGAGCTAAATCAAAGAATATCGCTATGAGTGCTGGAAGTTTTAGCTACAACGTGTAGTTTTCTTAACAAATTTCCACTGAACTCCCACCTGTTCCACTTTCACTTCTAGCAATCTCCACTCGAAAAGAAATTAGGATTTTCACCAAATGCATATTTCAACCTTCTAGGAACATAGCGAATAAACCAAGCTTCACTCCCAACATTTACATCATGAACAGAAGCAGGATCAAGGACTACAGTAAACCAAAAATCCACTAGATTTTGTGGACGACAGGAAAGAAGCCAGGTACAAGTCAATAATACAATAGTAAAAACTCAAGCCGTGAATCCACCTACAGAAGGTGTTACCTGTTGCACACTATCAGAGATGAAGAAAAGAAAATTGAAAGTAATATTTTGTTGTTTTAGCCACAGATTGCAGTCTTCCATGACTAACATCCATTGAAATCCCACAAACTCCACTTCCACGTCCAACAATTTTCATTGCTTTAGCTACTGTCTGTTTATAGCGCTCCCAATCCTTAGTACAAGGCCCATTGTCACATCCATGATGACTACCTTCCATGCTTAGAAGAGACACGTTTAGATTTTCACCAAAAGCATATTTCAATATTAAGGAAACACATTGAAGCAACCCACTTGCATCACTGGCAGCATCTACACGATAAAAATAAGCAGGATCAAGGAAAAAAATGATGTCAAAATCCACTTCATTGTGTGGTCGATCATAATAAATGTTGCTCTTTGATAGAGCACTGGCTTCTTTATCTGAAAAATCTAGATCTGCATTGTCTAGAGACATTATTGTGTAAGAATTCATCTATAAGTGACTATCTAAGCATAATTCAACATGGGGCCTTTCTGAGGGAACTGTATCAACAGCCTAATCTTGATCTATCCCCTGCTTCCATGCAATGAGCTTAAAAAATTCTCGAAGAACTCATATTGGCATCAATAACAAAGTGACAAAGGAAGCAATTTTAAATGCATCATATGGTTCTGATACAACTCGCCTGCTAAAAAAGTCACATATTTCACCAATTTACTAAGAGTTTATTTCATCTTGGCTATTTTTTTTCTTTTTTGGTAGTGGTTGGTGTTGCTGCTGCACTAGTGTCTACAGGTTTTAATTCTCCACACTCAGACCTTGCATATGAAGTTGAATTGAAATTTTATTTTTTCCTCCTAAATCAGGAAAACTTACTTCATACTCATTTCCCCTGCTAAAAAATTCACATAGTTCATCAATTTCCTAAAAGTTTAGTTCATATTGGCTATTTGTTTGCTTTTGTGGTAGTGGTTGTTGTTGCTGCTGTGCTAGCGTTTACATGCTATAATTCTCCACACTTATACCTTGCATACGAAGTTGAATTGGAAGTTTATTTTGTTCTCCTAAATCAGGAAAACTTACTTCATAGTTCATACACATGGCCCCTAACACGAAAAATCAAAGTTCGATCATAGAATAAGTAATTAACCAATTCTCCATCTGCTTTCAAAGTCGAGCGCAGAATGTCTAGTAAGTGGTAAAATGATCATAGAATTCCAAGACACTTCGCAATGCCGCATAATTTTTTTTTAAGAGAAGCAAGAGTGACCCAACCACCTCCATAACCACTATCATTCCCAAGTTGAACATAAATAGACCTCTCTTCATCCTCATCCACTGGCAGACCAGTTCCTTCAGTATTAGGAAACTCAACCAAAGTCATTCCCGCTTTTTGTGCCGCTAGACATTGCGTTTCCAATGCATTTTTTATGTTAGTTACTCTATGTAATATAATGTCTTCCCTTTGGTTTAATGGTGTTGCTTGAGAAATTCCAGGAGAAACGGTGCCTACTTCATTGGCACTACCGACAAGAGACTGCCCAACATTCATACTTGAATTATCTGAAGTTCCTGGGACCCCTAAATGTGGATTAAGATGATTTTCCATAGTATTTAATCTGGCATCAACATACCTCACGATAACTTGCTAAAATTGGGGATAGAGAATTGAGTCTCCTTTAGGAGCACCACCCTTAGGTGGTATAGCTGGTTGCAGCCATACTTGATCACTAGAAAAGTAGCACATATCAACTGCAAACTTCTTGCGGTAAATGATATGAATCCAATAGGGATTTTGTAATACAACAAAAACTTCAGTAGGCAAAAAACAACTTGGCACTATGGCCGCCCTCTACCTGTACTTGATACAATGGATCCATTTTGTGTATTCAGATTGCTACTAGCCCCACTACTAGGTGCTCCACTAGATATACCCCCAGTAGCTTTAGGGTCAGAGTAAGATTCAGTGCTTTGAGCCAGCCCTTGAGACACCATCAATCTATTTGTTTTAGAAGTTATTGGAAATCCTGATGGTACTAAACTTAAGCCAGTGCTCTTCTTGTCCATCAAAGAATCAGGATTTCATTATGATCACTTCAAAGCTTAATTTAGCATATGAACGCCAACTAAAATATGTATGCATAAAATAAAAACCTAATAAAATACATGAAATGAGCTTGCATAGTTAGTAAACCATGCTATAAAATGATTGTTAATCTGTCAGTATCCTAGAGGACCATGTCTTTGATAAATATAACTGGTCCTTTCTTGGCTGCACGGTCATATTTGGAGGTATAGTATTTGTTGTGAACATTAGTAAGCTTCCCTTCCCTTGCCTTCTGATGATAATGCACCATCATCTTGGAATATTCCCAAAGTTGCATTCAATACTTCCATTCCAACATGGAATTCTTTTCAGGGTGCATTTTGCAGTATAAACTGCGGCCACCGTAAGCATGGAGTGTTAATATCTAAACATAGCATACTCCACCAGGAAAAGCTCCATGTAGAAAAAATATAATCTCTCTATCTCTTCATCAGATTGAGCTACCTTCAACAATCTCTTCATGAAGACATAAGGAGTTGGCACTGCCATATTGAAGTGTAGAGTACTAAGTATCAATCTCTCCATTTCTAAAACTTATCCTTTAGTGTACGCATTGTCAGAGGTAAGAACAAAGTTATCAACCACATGAACAGAGGTCTCCTTATACTTGCATGCCAAAAGCATGGCGGTGACACCTACAAGCTGCAAATGCTTTCTCATCACTTTATTTTTTGAAATCTATCTGTCAATAATGTTGACAGTAAAAAATAAAGTTTCATCCATGAGCTCAAACTTCATGTGCAACTCAATGAGCCAGTCAATCAGGATAGCCCTCATTCTCTCATTTATGTCTGATTGCTGGGACATGTAGTCATGTGGAACACAACTAAAATTCTCCCTAGCTTTATACAAACTATAAATGTCTTGTATGTATTCTGAAACATCCATTGGGTCTCATGCATCAGCCTTGTTGATGTCTGACATCAGATCAACTGAATCTACCATTTCCACTTCACCGCTTTCCTCAGTCTGAACCACAAAAGGTATAATCAGATCTAATGTCATCTGATCTTCCATATCAACTTCATGCACAATTTGATGTTTATTGTTCCCTGTAATGAGAGTGTCTTTTTTTGCTTCGCTCCCACCCACAGATTCTCATCAGGTTTATTCACAGGTTGGGAATCTTGTACAAAATTTTGATTGTTTGCTAATGTGGCAACATATTTCCTTGTCACTGGACAATTGAACAAAAAAATTTCTTTAGAACCAGCAACACGTGGATTCCTTTGGGGCATGGAAGAAACAACATTCCCAATGTCACCTAGAACTTGACAACAATTTTCTTGTCCTGGTGGCGCTATTGCTTTGTTTCCTTCCATTTCAGGAGGACCTTTAGTGGTGGTGGGTTTGGCTAATCTAGGTCTATTTTCAGCAAATCCTACCATTTTCTTCCTCGTGTAAAATTATTTTGAAGAAGGGTTTGATGGGTTTTCTTCCTGAGTCCAATAGAACAGATAGGCATATCTGGACTCTATAGGGAAGCTTCCTTCGACAAACAAATATGAAGGAAGAATACAGTATTTACGTCAAAATGGGGAGAAGCCCAATAATTTCATTTGCAATGGGTGTAATCAAATTTATCAGTCGCATAACTCAAATAATAGAGGGACTGCACAACATGGTCAATCTTAACTATATAGACATTATTTAGCCCTGCAGCATGCAAATTAGTGAGAGCAGCACTGCCAGGCATCATGGGTACTGTTACAATAAGAGAATGAATATTTCTGGCTGCACCTGAGCACTTCTCAGCTATATATCAAACAAACTCGGTATGATGGAGACATCTAGTAGATGTATTGAGGGTGAAATATAGTAGAGTTGTAACTCCTTCAAGGCATTGGCAGTAGTGCAATGTTACTATTTAGCATTAAAGGTTTAGTTTTTGACACATTTAAGCCCTGTGGCTTGTTACAAAATTTCCATAGTGTATGCTATAATTTCAATCCATGTATATCAGAGCACAGGTGAGGACAAGCCCAAGCAAGAAGAGAATTCAATACAATTGAGAAGTGAGATATTCTACCTTGAAGGCATGACTTATTAGGTATGTAGCTGAAATGAGAGATAACACAAGAGATTTTTTTCCTCGAATATCCTTACATTGACTATGAGATTTTTTAGTAAACGTTGAGTTTTCATAGTGACATGATTTTGCATAGGAGTCTATCAGTTATTTGTATGTCAGAATAAGAGGCAGCTCGAAATTTTTAACAGGAATTGAGTTCATCGAAGTTTGGTCAAATCAAACAAGAGGCCTAATATTGACTTGATTCTTATACTCTGAAAAACAAGGAGTATTGTTGTAGTACCACTATAAGAATGAAATACTAAACTTGCCCGCAGTCCTGAAGTAGTCATTCGGACCTCCTTAAGGACAAAAGGTTTTGTTTTATCTTGGATTCTTCATTTTGTATGTCTGTCACTTCAAGTGGGTATGCTCTGAAATATTTTGAATTTTGGAGAAGTAATAGTCCTATTGTGGTGTGGGATTAGTTGGATACATGAAGGTGTATTAAAGACTCTAAGGTCTCAGTATATAGACATATCTTGACAACTATTTGACACCTGGCTATATGAGTCATAGCTGTACATTGATAAGACTTCATGCCTGTCTGAGTTTCAAGAATGACTTCAGCTCATGTTGATCCAAGTTTCAAATATTGCAAGCCATTCTTATCTGAGTTTTAATGGAAGATTACAAATCTAGGTACAAAGTTTTTTCTGTCTGAGTTTGAGGATTTATTTAATCACTCTCTTTTGCCCTATAAAAAAACAACCTATCTTGCAGATTGTTCACTTGAAACAACCTCAATACAGACCGAGATTTATTTTTCCTGAATTCTCTTAAATTTGAATTGAAATTCTGAACCAAATTATAGATTGTTGTTGTTTAAGGTTCTCATAAGCATTTTTTGGAAAGTTGTGGCTTCTCCTCTACTCTTTGAACAAGACTATTGAACATAAGTATGATAAATATTTGTTATTAGGACTAGGGCTTAAAGAAAAAAAGTTTCATTGGCATATCTCACTTAAGTTTCATGCATGAATATTTTATTGTTTGAAAGGCTAGTTGTCTAAGTATACATTTGATGTGTTAGCCACCTACAAAAATTTTCCATGTCAACTGGTGGCTAAATCATTTTAGACAGCCTTCAAGAAACAGTTTTGCTACCAAAATTGTTGATGCTTAAAGTCTTTCTGAAGATATTCTATCCTTTGTTTAATCGTCACTGCTGTTTCCCTTTTAAATCTGAAAATCTGCTATTTTCATAAGGAAAAAATATTGCTAAAAAATCCCTTTTTCCCCCTCCTTCATTCAAAACCAACCTTCATTTTTTACCGCTTTTCCCCATTAAATTCCTCTGTTTTTCATGATTTCCCTTCTTCCCTTCATGAAAATCCCTCTTACAAAGTCTAAAACTCATTTTTAGACTTTACTGAAATCCCCAAATCCATGAAAAACATTGAAAAATTCACAAGAAATAAAGTCTTTTAAGCTGCAGGCTTAAGCCCCCTTGGGCTAAGTCCTAAACCACTTCCCCACCATATGCCTTGGTGATGGAACCAAGTGCTTGGCCAAATAGGCGCTTATCACATCGCAAAAATTGGAGCACACAAGTCTATTTCTTATGATAAAATCTCCGATGCGATTAAGCCCTTTGTGTATAACCCGCGATCGTATTATTATTTCATATAACCTGTGGGCTCGAATCCAATGCTTAAAACATTGTAATAATCCCTCTCCGATGCATTATTCCCTTTGTTAATTCAAAAAACCCACTTTCCTAAGTTTTGGTCTCAAGCCCGCCGAAACCATGTTTTTAATGTAAAATGGGTAGATTAAAAAGCCCGCATCAAAAGTTCTGATGCGATTGAAGCCCCTTTGTATAAAATCCGCCCCCCCCCATTTCACTCCATATAACTTACACCTGGGACCAAGAGTTCAAGTCCTGAAGCACTAATCGCATTGGAGAAAATCAAATGGTTAGATTGAAAAGCCCGCATCCGAAGTTTCGATGCGATTTAGCCCTTGTGCATATCAAACCCCGATCCCATTCATTTCCATACACCCAAGGCCCCGCAGATGGGCACCAAGCCATATCATATATATAAACCCGCCCCAAGCCAAAAACCTTTGTTGTTTATTAAAATTGTTGATGGTCATGTGTATTAAAGTGTTTCCATTGGTTAAAATTTGAGGTAATCTCCACCATTTATTTGAAATGATCAGACGGATAGCACAACATCACATCGCGAGTTTTATCGGGCGCATTCTATTTTTCTCCCCGATTGATGATCTCCCGATCAATCATGAACCATTGATTTCCTCCCCGCTTTCCCAGATCTGACAGTCCTCATTCGCTCTGATCATTAACTTTTCCTCCTCCTTTAAAACCCCTTCGATTCGCTCCCCATCATCGATCTGATCTGCAGATCGACGGCTCACAATCAATCGCATCATCGCACTTCATGTTCTTTGCCCCGCCAATCGCTAAGCCCCAATTGCATCTGGGTTGTCCACATGTCTAGATCGGACGGTCCAAAATGCGTCTTTGGAATTTGGTTATATTTTATGCAGCCCTGCTCATAATGTTTTTTCAGCAAATTGTAGTCGTTGGTCTCTATAAATCAACGACTAGTATTAACCCCTCTCTCTACCATTGTATTATTTTTTTTATTCCCCAGATGCAATCTCCGCCGTTGATCCTCACATCAAACGGCCCATATTTAACCCGACAGGCCTGGCCCCTGTGGGTGCTGCCTCCCTCCAAGATTAATCTCCACCATCGATCCCTTGATCGGACGGTCCAAAATAAAACCGCCCATCCCACTTATTCCCGCGCATCTTTCCGAATTCGCGCTCGCTCTCAGCCGTCAGATCTGGGACCCCAGATCTAACGGTCAGCATTCCATATCGCATAAATTTGAGTGCGGTGGTTAATTCCTGAAAATCACGTGATATAAGTTTTTTTCTGATGCCATGTGTTGGGCGGGGACGCATATCACATTTGAAAAGGCGATACCACCTACCCACCTTGTTCTCACACGAAAACAACTATTTTTCCTCCCGAAACCACCTTTCCCATTTCTATTATGATTTATCGCGCGCACCTTCTGCCGTTGATCTCTACAGATCAACGACACATATTTAATCTGGCCATACAATATCACCCTCTGCCTTTCTCGAAGGGGTTCTCAGAGCGATCTCCATCATTGATCTCGTGGGCCGATCTCATCCGACGGCCCACGATCATCCGGAAACCCCATTGTCAATTATTGTGCATTTTACCTCCGCCAAAGGAAATTTCGCCTATTTTCTTTGTTTTGTTTTCCTTCCAAAATTCCATAATGTGACCTCTTGCATTATGTTTTTCTCTCGATTAACCCTGACCATCGATCTATGTAGATCGACGGATCCAACTTATTTCTTCCCACTGCTTTCCTTTTGAAAACTATGCACAGATCTCCATCGTCGGATGCTGCCATCCAACGGTTACGCTCCTCCCCACAGCCTCCTAAGCAATTTTTACCAAATATGCAGGATTTCTTAATTGTTTTTGTATTTTTCAGGATTTAAAATGGTTTTCAAATGTTTCAAAAAGAAAATGAAAGCCGAGGGTGACGATCCTCCAGACTTTCATCCATCAAAAAGGAGAGCCATATATAGGTTCAATTTCATAATGACTCATGGGCATTGATGCCATGTGGACCTTGTACATACCTGCACATCAACAAGACACAAAGAATTAAATCAAATTAAAGAGTATTAGTGTCGAAGACCCAAACACAGCAGAAAAAAAGGATTAAGCATGGATTATACAGTTTAATGGATTACTACTAAAGTCGATTATGAAAGGCCCAATCCAGTGAATTAAACACAGTTAAAGAAAAATCAAGGATATTTATCAGACAGAGGATGCCTCCAATGCCTCGTCAGAGGCAAATTGATTCCTCTCAGCTACCATATTTCCACCTGTGCCTTCACAGCAGTTAAACAAAGGCTTAGTAATGTCCAGAAAAGAGCATATCTTCCCCTTGCAGCTACATAATTATTTCTAATCAAAGTAGCTAATATAAACTATCAACAGAGTTATTGCAAAAGATGACGCAAAGCCTTAAAGTCAACATAAGCTTCCAGCAAGCCGAAATAGTTAATGTAAACCAATTAATAGAGAAAATACCTGTGAACTTCTCCCTTGAGCCCCTCAAAGGCCGAGAAGCATTAACTGTATTAATTGAACTCAAAATATCTTTCCTCTCTTTCGACCTCCTCATTCCTCTATAAAAACTTGTTGAGGAATCCATTGTAAACATTGGTTGTTTGATCACTAGATGTAATATTGAAACTCTCTGAAATAAATACATAATCTGTTGAAGTTGAAGAAGAAATTGAAGTCTTGGAAGCCTTGATGATGTTGTTGCATGCTTGTTCTTGGGAAGGCTCTATCATTGGATCCATGAGCTTGGCTATTGGTGAAGTATTCTGAACTATTAAATGTTTTCCCCTGATTTCATTTTGTTCCATAAATTCTTACTACAGTAGGACGAAAGTTTTAGGCTAAGAAATGACTCTTGGAAGCACCTTAGACTTGTTTATCCTTCACTGTTTAATGTTTTCTTTTGTTGAGGTATTTTAGAGTCTTTAATCTCTCTCTTTAGTCCTCATGCTTTTTTATTTCCTTAATAGTCCGAATAGTTGGTTTCAGCATGATTTATGGTTCTCCCTGCTTGTCTGTTGCCACTTAAACGTTGTTATTGAAGTCTCCCTTTGAAGTTTCTTCGTTTACGGTGAGCCAAGTAGGTCTGTTCTGATCTTGCCCCTTGTCCTTGCTTGAACAGTTGGCTTAAAGGTCTTTATAGTTGTTATCATAGATGTATTTAGGTGTTCCATCTTCTATGACTACAATTATCAATGAATCTTTATGTTTTCTAAGTCATTTGAAATAAAATCTTTGAGGAAATATGGTGTTCCCCGAATCTTAGATTTCATTTTAAAAGTTGTTTTGAAGTCATTATTTTATTGAAGTGTGATTTGTAGAATTCATGGTTAGCCTTGTCTATCAAATAGCTCTTTATTGTTCAAGTTTGTTTTCAAATTCCCTTTGTTGAGAATTAAACTTCTCTTTCCAAATCATTGATGTCCATCTCATTCCAAAACAAAGGATCCTGTGGCCAAGTTAGATTTTCCCTTTGATATCCCATATCCATTGATAACTTTGTCATGACATCTTTTTGAATCCATTGCCCAATGAAAGTGACATTTCCCCTTTCTATCTATCTTTCCTAGACCTTTTGGGTTCTGTTGTATCATTTCAACCAAACAAATAAACAAACACTTGCAATTAATAACTAGTCTAAAACCAATACTCAAAGCACACAAGATAAACCTTTGCAAAAACAAATAATTTGAGAGATCCATCTCTAAGAGCAGGAGGACTAGATCCTATAACTCTAAATATTGGTTCTAATGTTGCCTTGTCTTTTGATTTTCCAAACTATCAAAACACGGGACACCAACATGATGTAGAATGAGTTCAAACTTGCAAGAAGACTTCTCTAGTCCAAGGGTTTACAATAGAAGTCTTGATCAAGAATCAATTCCTAGTAAGACCATCTCAAATATTATCTCTCCAAGGACTTGAATTGTGAGCAGTAACCTATTGTGACATCTCCAAAATTTTGATCTTCATAATGGGAAGACAACCAAAATACATCTTCAGGACATTAGAGGTACATCAACTTAGTTTGATTTCTGTGTTTTCTCATTTGAAGGAATTGTCATCAGTTGAAGTAAGTGTGTTGTCAGCTACAAAAGTAAAAGATTCATTATCATCAATTTCTTCATTGGATGGTAGAATGACTTTATTGCAACAGTTGAGATAGTGTAAGGTTGGGTACAGGTCAGATTATTGACACTCAATTCACAGATCCTTTCAAGAATATAAGTTTCACATTTCTTCATATTACAGGACATTCGTCCTATAAAAGGTAGAAAAGATAAGATATTGAACAATGTTCAAAACCCATCATGACCGTCATGATATAGTCAAGGACCTCTCCTTCATAATTTTTAGGGTGTCTAAAGCAGATCATTTGATTTTGAAAAGCGTAGCATGCAAAGTAGTGATAGCAACACCTTCAGGCATCATGGGTACTGTTAGAATAAGAGAATGAAGATTGTGTAAGTCTATAACAGAAACACCCATATTCGAGATTGACTATGAATCAATCATTCTTGATCCTTAAAGAAAATGAGAGGCAGAAACACCTTATGATTTGAAACAATATTTGTTGTGGCTAGTTAGCAGAGGAGTTCATAATGATGGTACTATATAACCTGGAAGTGACATTTGCATAATGACAAATTTCTTCATGAAAAAATTTGTATAACAATAGATGAATTTTAAGCATGATTATGACCTTTAGTAATAATATGTGGCCCTGGTAAGTCTAACCATATGTCATTATAGTAATAGTATGTGATAATTAATTGGATAAATCATAAAATTTCTCGAGGACAGTTCACTCTATGATGATTACATCTACTAAAATCATGAGTGCTTGTTTACAGATTTTATACTTTGAATAGAGAATAGGATTTTGTCATAAATTTCATCATTTCATTTTACAAAGTAATTAAGATAGTTGTTTACAGCACATGAGCTTTCAAAATTCCAAATACACTCTTTATTGATTGCATTTTACTGAAATTGACACGATTACCGTGAAATGTCATTAGCCTATCGTTTATCTCATGCAGATGACACACACGACTTCAAATATGGTGTTCGTTCAGTTCAGGTATGCTTAAGAATGCCTATTTTCTGAGTAGTATGCCTCTCTTTAAATGCTTCTTGCTTTTGAAGATACAACTTAGTGATTTATGTGTTATAACTGCATTTCTATAAAATGCAGGGAGGTGGCAGATCTTTAGCATAGGAAAAAATTGGAAGAGTAGAATCTGGGGCTGTGTAAAAGAAGATACTTGAGCTAAAAGCTAGGACTGAGGTAAATTCATACTAATTTCAGTATTTCAATTTGTAGAAATGTGTTGAGGCTTCTCGTATACCTTTTTTCCTCTCTAGATGAATTAGAAATTTTTAATTTCTGGGAACATTATTTATCTACTACCTTAAATATATGTTGTTGATCTTTAAAATTCTAGAAAATAATATAGTGTGGAATACCTCATTTAATTGCAAAAATTTCCAATTATTGAAAGCAGTGTCGTGAATTCCATGTCAAATTGTTTTCTCTGTTGGTATCTATATGAAAATGGCTATAGATAATCACTAAAGGACTCAGGATAGGAACGTAGTAAAAAATATCATGTATGCATACTGATATTGCTAGGATGTAGGAATTTCCATTTTGTAGTTATTCATAGGATCCGAGCAGAATAATTGTTTGAAGAATTGAAATTATGCCAAAGATATGAACTCATGAATTTTACCATGCCCAATTTTAGGCATGTGGCTTGGGAAATACTAAATATTAAGTTTGATTTTGTTGACACTTAAATTACAGAATTTGAAAATTAAGACATGTAAGTGCTCTAAAGCCATCAGCTTCTAGCCATCCTCTAGTTAACCAACAAAATGAGCAATGGAATATTAGTGGAAATCATGAAAACTAATGAAAATGCATGTTATCAAAATGTCCAATCTGATAGTATGTGTTAAAATTTCTTTGAAACCACCATCCTAGAAATTTACCACCTATCAGATTACAAATCTACTGAATAAAGATACAATTGGGATGTTAAATGATCCTAAAACCAACTATCTAAGAAAATAGATCAGATCTAGTTACTTGTTGGAATTACTAACTCAAAAAACTAGTTACTAGTGTTCTTACACATTCATCACCCAAATATATATCACAGCCACCCATTTCAATGTCAAACATGTGGCTTCCATTTTGCTAATTTAGGGAACAATTCCTTGTAATAAAGGAGGAAGAGGTGAGAATAATACTAGGTGACAAGTGGAATGTGGGAATGTATCACAGTGTGTTTGTAAACATCTAATTGCAACTCTCATGTTTAGGAGACAAACAACTACCAATGTCCCCATTGATTTCTCCAACAATTGACTTCATTATATTTTGGATTTTATGTACTACAATATATCTGCATTTGTGGCATTCCTCTTTTGTAGTCTTTCTTTTATTTTTTAAATGCCACTTATATTACTTACACTTATGCAATTAGTTACACTTGTTATCATCATCTTATTTTCGTAAGTCTTCTCATCTTTGTTTGTAAGAACATATAAGATATTGGGCAAAATCTTGCCATATTTTAGTAACAATTTGATCTATTGTCAACTGATTAGCACAAGCTAATGTGCATCTTTGACCCATCCAAGGTAATGTGAGTTGGGATGATTTGAGGTTGGTAACTTAAGTTCCTTTTCCAATTGAAGCAAGAAAAGGTTATTTTGGTTGCCATTATCAATGACCATATATGCTAGTTTGTGCTTGATTTGATAGTTTTATGTATAAAGAGCTTTCTTGTTGCTGGAAAGGCTATCTTGGGGCATTAGTATCAAGTGTGGGTCAATGAAGTTGGGATTGTTGACATCAACCTCTAGGTCTCCAACCTCTCAATAATTCTTATAAAGGAAGTATTCTTCCTTTTGGATCTCTTTTGGCCTAAATCTTTGACATTCCTCATTGGAATGGGAAGCTTCCTATGATAGGTGCCATATTTCTTCTTCTTGCTAGGGTCCCGTGATTTGGCCGATTGGCTAGCCAAATGACGATGTAACATCAAACCAAGCTTTTGGAGCCCAAGGACCTAGCCTTCGGGGCTCGTAGAGGGGTCTCTCATATATGTAAAAGATGTCGGTGTGTTTACTTGCGGTGTTTTGATATTAGGCTAGTTATGAAGTATGTTTTTAGTTTTTTTGGTTTTTTTAAGTTTGTGAGGAATGAAACTGATCAAATACATAAACTGGATAACAAGATGTAGATAAATTGGGCTATGGGGTCAAACAGGTCAAGGAAGCTATGAAATGATGATGTAAAGCTGCTGTAGGGCCGATTTGATTCACGGTAGAAGGGATCAGAATGTTTTTGGATTTTCTGAGTTTTATGTGCAGCCTATGGTTTGTTAAAGTATCCTAGACTTGTTTCAACACTTTGCTAGGGTGATGAGAACAAAAAGAGTTTACTCTAAAAAATGAGTCTATGGACTGCTTGCTTGTTTATGGTACCTAAAGGACTAAAGAGTCTATAAGAGTTTGCTGGACTATTATGTACTCAGTGTCCCACCATCTCCCGCTATGTTAGTGAGCGATGGGATAGGTTTATCGGATAGTAGCCTAGAGTTTTGAAAAGCAGTAAGGCTTACTAGAAGTTTAGTGGAGTCGCCAGGTGGATTGTCAGTTGTTTGAGATAAACTGTGTATGGTCCACCACCAATAATGTCAAAAACCAATCTAAGGGAGTTTTTTGTGGTTTTTTCTGAGTTTTATGTGCAGCCTAGGATGTAAGAGTGTTATAAATCTGATTCATCACTTTGCTAAGATGGTGAAACAGAGAGTTTACACTAAATGATTCTAGAGGCTGATGGTTTAAGTTGAAAGTTGAAGGACTAAGGAGCCTATAAAAGTTTGCTAGACTGTCATGTACTCAATAAGTCCCACCGTGATCGCCATTATGTTAGGGTCCCGTGATTTGGCCGATTGGCTAGCCAAATGACGATGTAACATCAAACCAAGCTTTGGAGCCCAAGGACCTAGCCTTCCCGGACTCAGAGAGGGCTCTCTCTATATATGTAAAAGATGTCGGTGTGTTTACTTGCGGTGTTTTGATATTAGGCTAGTTATGAAGTATGTTTTTAGTTTTTTTGGTTTTTTAAGTTTGTGAGGAATGAAACTGATCAAATACATAAACTGGATAACAAGATGTAGATAAATTGGGCTATGGGGTCAAACAGGTCAAGGAAGCCATGAAGTGATGATGTAAAGCTGCTGTAGGGCCGATTTGATTCACGGTAGAAGGGATCTCTGGGCAAAATGGATTAAGTGGACAACAAGTTGGTGAAAAACAAGGGATTTCAAGTGTAACTAGTTAATAGCAGACAATAAACATGTAATAGCAAGCCATTAATCATGCTAAGTATAACTATAAGCTAATTAAAACATAGAAATCAAACATTCCAGCCATACATAGAGGTATAAGACCCTCTAACTTCGGGAAATGGCTATCAGACTTTGGGGAAAACATATAAGACAAACTAACAACTCATAAACTATGCCGGAATGCCTAAACATAGTCTCTAAGTCATTGGGCACTTGGACAAATAAGTTTTCATAGTTTTAGGCAAAGGGCTAGATCGGGACTAGGCCTCTTTGGTTCAACAAGATGATCAACAAATCAGTCAAAGAGAAAGTTTTATGGACAGAACTAGGGGCAGCTTGTCGGTAGGTAGGGCAAACCATACATCCTACTTAACATACATAGAACTGATGAATAAAACTTAGCAACAATACCTTAGGTTACTAAAGAGCAGCTAAGAATTCTTTAGCATAACTAAGGGAGAAGAAAACATCAAGCTATGAAGATTCAGGGATTTTGAGGTGCCTCCATGGGCATATCTCAAAATCAATCTTTACCGATCTATAGCAGCAAGAAATATGAATTATGAGTGAAAACTAGAAGACAAAACACATTAAGAAGCACTATACCATTCTACCATGTCAAGGAATCCATCAACAAGCCTTCACCATTCCTCAAAAGCATCCAAGAGGCAGTCCAAAAATCATAACTCAAGTGTATTCTTCAAAGCTCATATGACCAATGTATTAATTCTTCTCTCAAGTTCAGCCTCCGATTTACAATGAGAACCATGGAATAAATAGGCTTGAGGGAGGAAAACCTCATAGAGCAACTAGCTATCCCATTGGCCAAGTCAAAATATCTAAACTTGTCCTTGAGGCTTTGCAAAGCCCAAGGCACAAAATATCCCATAAAATATCTAAAAAACTGCTAAAAACGGAAATTATATTGACTTTACATGATTTCCCCATGATAAAAATAGCTTAACGCACATTTGGGAAAAGCAGATTTTTTGAGTTCAAAAATTACAAAAATACTTCATATTTATGCCTGAAAAAGGTCCCCTGACTTGCTGGATGCAAATGGCAGCCTTCCCGATGTCGAAATGAGGCTCATGATGGCTTGTTGGAAAGCTCTCTGTGTCTGCTTTCCAATGCAAGTGGAATCACCTCAATCTGATCTCTGAAAGTCCCTCAAAACTGTACCTGTGTGCAAAAACCCAGAAAATAGCAGGCTGCTGATATGGCGGGCATAATGTGCAAAATGAGGCTGTTTTTCGCCAATTTGAGGGGGCGAATGATCTTCAAATGCCCTGAAAATCGCTGGAGACCTGCTCATGGAATTATGGCATCCATCGGTATCACCCTCCTCCCTTTACAACTCATCAAACTGACATGGCGAATTTATGAGTTTTTGGCCAAAAACCCAAAAAATGCCAAAAAACAAAAAGTTGCCGAAACAGGCTCAAAATTGGCATGCATGACCCTCAAGTGTCCATAGAAACATGCTCTGAAGCGGAATCCAAAATATCAAGGGCTAATATGCTTTTTGCTTCCTTCCGTGCTAGGCGCCTCTCCTTCAATTTCTTCAATTTCTCTTGTGCTACCTTTAATTTTCGCCTGGCAAACTGATTTAGCTTCTGAAAGTGAAGAGTCCTTTTTCTCTGCAGCTCAAGATCCCTATTTGCCTTCTCAAGCTTTAATTCCAAATGCTGGTTAGCTCTTTCAAGCCATGCTTCCTTGTTTTCCTCAATTTCCTGCTCAAAGAGGGCAGTGAGAGGAAAGGCTTCGAATTGAGCTTGTTCTTCTGCTCTCTGTTTCTCCAAGGCTCTTCTAAGCCCGATGGTCCTAGGCCTCTTTTGCCTAGGTTGGTCTTCCTCCTCTTCATCATCAAACTCGCCTATGAGCTCTTCAATTCTTACTTGTGCCCTTTCTGCCTCTTTCTTATACTTGATCGCCCTAGCCTCATGAATGGCTGCATGATACTTCATTTGTTTGTTTTCAACCTCCAAGAAGTGGTTGAAATTCCTCGCCCTTTGAAGATCTTCTTGTAACACCTCAATTTTCCCTTCTTTGTGAATGAGGAGGTTTTCAAGGAGGCAGGCCTCATTGTCACTATCATCACTTTGGATAGGGATAATAGCTAATTCACCTCCATGCTTTGCACTTTCTCCAATTTTACTTTTGCCTTTGAAAGCTAATCTGGCGCTTTTTCTCCTTGGCAAGCTAAAAGTGGTCCTTTTGGTCAATTTCCTCTTTTTAGGAACAGTTTTGGTCACTGTTAAGGAGGCAGCTTCATCTTGCTGTCCTTCCTCAACATCATCGACAGCGGCTCAAAGGCGGTAGCTTCAATTGTTTTGATCAACATAAGCTCTTCAGTTCTGTCTCTTCTTGATCTTCAGCTTTTGTAATTCTTCTTGATCTTCAAACTCTAGTTCTTTGTTGTTCATCGATCTCCAACTGATCCCTCTTCACCTTTGTTGTTTGGTTGTTCTGCATAATCTCCAGCTAGCTGCATCCCTCAAAATACATTGCTGCTCACTTTGCCTTCTTTTTCTCCCGTGGTTCCTTTGCCCTTTCCTTAGCAACATTCCTTGGGCGCAGTGGACTGGTCATCTTGAGTTTGTTAGGGGTAGGCCTACTAGACAAAGGCACTGGGCGATGGACAGGCTGAGTAGGAGACACATGAACAGGAGGGACAGTGGCGAAATCTGCATGGCTAATGAATGAATCTCATGAAACCCCTTTCTTCTCCAGCTGGTGTAAGAAGATAATCTTGATCAAGGAATGATGAAAGAGAGAAGGGATTTGCTGAGGTGGAGCCTTCTTTTGGACAGTAGCTGCCATTTTCTCAATGCTTTTGGACAAAAAGTATGGAAGGTTTAATTGCCTGCTTCTGGTAAAATGCATCAACAAGCGGACATGATAGGCATAAATTTGGTTAAACCTCCCTTCACAAGTGAAATATCTCATTATGGCTTTCATCAGCGGAGCATAACTGTCAAGAAGATAGGAGAAAGGGAAAATAGCATTGATGGTTTCCCTATGTTCAGGCTTGATGAAAGGTTTATAATCCTCCAGATCAAGATGCGCTTGTTTAAACCACTTTTCACCATGATACGGGATCTTGGTAGCCTTGGATACATACCTTGGGGAGATTTTGAAATCAAGACCTGCTAGCTGGAAGTGTTTGTCCTTGAATCTCAAAGCGCACAAATGTGTAAGTGGCGAAAAACTCTTGACTTCTTCTATCCTCTGGCAGAAATCAAGATAGCCTACTTCATGGAAATTGAAAAGCACTGATGGGTGGGCATTGATTTCTTCTATGGAGATAGGCTCATATCTCTTATGTGGACCGCTCTTGTGATCTCGCTTTGGAGGCATTCTGACTTTGACCAAACTTTGGAAGAGGCAAACTGCCTTTACTGTATGAACAATGCTCTTCTAGATTGAAACTGGCCACTAGAATGTTTGGACAGATATGGACACTGTGGTTTTGAATAAAATGTAACAATGTTTCCTTGAATAAACCACCTCTGTACTTCTGAAAAACAGTCCTTCAACTCTGGATGCACTTCAGCCATGTAAAATTCTCAATAGGAAACCATCAATTAAAGATGAGACAATATGCTGTATAAATTTCCTGTATGTAGTGTTAAGCAATCATTCCTCCTGGTGAGTTTGTTAGAGATCAACCAACCCTTGCATTTTGCATCTATAAGACCAATCTTCAATATTAAAACCTTGCTCCTTAGTACCTCTGTCTCAATGTTAAAAGCAATCACCAACAGCTCTGCCCTTTAGAAAGTGGCCCTTTTCATTTGTGAAGTTTTAAGAAATTACACACTACTTTTGTACCTCTGCCTCCAAAGTTAGAATCCCATCAACGAACTATGCTCCTCAGTGTACTGTTCATCCTTAGAGTCTCTTTGTCAATCAGCTTTTCAACATGATAATATGGTGAAAAAGAGGGCAGACCTAGGTTAGATGAAAAAACAATACACAGTGCTTTATGAAGGACACTTTTTCTTTGTGAAGTTAAAGGATCAACCATCACCTGTGTACTTCTGGCTTCAAATGTTAAACTCGATCATCAACAACCCTGCCTTCTAGAAAATGGCCCTGTTTCACCCTTAGAATCTCTCTGTCAACAAATCTTCAGAATGATACAATACAGTGCAAGGAAAAAGCAGACCTAGCTTGGGTGTAAAATCAGTGCACAGTGGTTTAGAAAACACACTCTTTGCTTGTGAGTTTAAGAGATACACCAACACATCTATACCTCTGTTTCCAATATTAACTTCAAACACTAACAACTCTGCTCTTTAGAAAATGGCCCCTTTCACTTGTGAAGTTTTAAGAAATCAAACACCACTTTTGTACTTCTGCCTTCAATGTCAAAATTTAACCATCAACAACCTCTGTCCTTCAATATGCTGTTCACCTTTGGAAACTCTTTGTTAACAAATTCACAGTGGGAGAATACAGTGAATGAAAGGCAATCTGCTTAAGTAGTGTGTTGTGAGAAAATGCCACTGATTACTCTGTTTTTAAAGTCTTTGATGTCAACCTTAACACAAAAACTCCTTGTTCAAGGAGACTTTCAAACATCTAACAATTCTGTCCTGTGCAAGTGTGCCCTCTTTTCATTGTTTGTATATCAAGAAAATCACCACACATATGCTAAGAATGTCAACACACAGGTTTGGGGTGATAATGACAGAGTTTTTTTTAGAGGACCACAAACCTTTAGGTTGAAATTGTGTGAGCTTTCCTTTTCAAAGAAAAAATGTCATGATTCCTTCCACTGGTTGCATTTCACTGTTCTGACAATGTGGCAATGTGTGGGGGACTGTGAGGACAGTTTCTCTTTTTCAAAAATGGTCAAGGCCTCTTTAACAATGCATAGTTTCAAACCACGGCACACAGGTTTTAAACTTGATTTTTCGAGATTTTCGAGGTAGGAGGCGAAGTACCTTTTGAATTTTTGAGGAGAAATCCTTTGGAGGAAGCTTGAAATGCACCGGAACCCTCCAACACTGGCGCGGCACTCCTTGAAGAAAACACGTCGCGCTGAAAAACCCTTGTCGGGCCTGTCGGGTCGATCTGTCGGGCGGTCGGGCGGCCTTGTACAGGCGCGTCGCGCCAACGTACAGGCACGTCGCGCCGACAAAGGTGGCCTTTGTAAATTTCTGCCCAGGCACGTCGCGCCAGAACCCAGGCACGTCGCGCAGTTTTTTCTAGGGCAAACCTGTGAATTTCCGACTAGATTCTCTTTGTCTCGGTGCTAGGGAGGCACGGGGGTGATTTTAGTTTTGAAATTGACAATATTTTCCCTCAACTTCATTCCTTTATATCAATTCAAAACAAGCCTTTAATGGTCTCAAACTTTGGGAAATGAATTTTGGTTTCTTTTGACTCTGTTTTGTCTTAAAACAGTGGGTTTGTCATTTTAATATATAAACCCAAATATTTACTCTGACTCCGAGCCTTTAAGCTTTGACAAATAACCCAAGCATATCTATATTATCTCTGCTATTGTTTTTAACAACGTTGGTGCTATCCTTTGGCTACTTCCCTTTTAAATCATAACTCTCTGCTTTCTTGAAAAGCGCCTTCTGGACTTTGGGCATGTGACCGTGCATTGTTTTTTGATTCCTTCCCTTAAGGAAACTGCCCCGTTTTGACATCAATAGCATATATAATATGTTCAATATTTTCTCTTTTCCACCACAGGTACTGTCTAACAGATAGCTCTTTGAAGAGGGAAAACAATCCTTTGCATCATAAACAGTAACACTTATCTGTGCAATGACTCTTATTCAGTTTTTTGGCATCCTTCCACTGCACTTCTTAGACCCATCAGTTTTCAACAACCTGTAATGGCTTTGGCCATCTGCTCATATATGGAGGAGACTCTTCATCAGGTAAAGTATCTGAAGGCTTTTTGACAACTCTGTTTGACACAGCCTTTCTCTGAATGTGATGGTAAGTAAACCACTTGAAAGACACCAATCTTAGCATCTTTAATTGCAAGCATCACCGTATTTTAGAAACCTTAATCACAGTGACACTGTTTCTCTGTACTGTTCTAGGGGTGACTGAGATATTTATCATTTGGCTTGGTCATCTCATGACAGGTTACTTGACAAAAAATCTTTGTGACTAGGAAGGTCAGTGCTTTTTGAAAAACCAAGGACTTTCCATCTGCCTGTGTAATGGCATTGGTTAACAGCATCTATTCCATTTGATCTTGGATAAAACAGGCTACTTAAGATTGGAATGTTTACTGATGACATGCTTTCTAAAGCTTCAACAATTCAAATGATTTGCAAGTTTGAAATGAGCTCCTTTATCAGACCAAAATCCCCTTTCCTTTGAACTAGCATATTTCCACTATATTCCTGTTATGATCATCAGTCACATTCATAAAACCTGGAGTCCCTGTTTCATTGGTTTCAGTTCAAGTCAAACCTAGATTTTTGCAATCATCTAAGTCAATATTGGCCAGCGCCCTCTGCTTGTGGATGAAGGAGGCGCCCTAACCCTCTGCTTGTAAATGAAGGAGGTTCTGGGCCTTGACAATTTACCAGTTTGCTGAGACAGTGGTATCCCTTTCTTCCTGTGATTTTCATGGTGAAAAGAGCTGTAAAGTCCAGATGAGTAGCTTTCTGTTTTGCAGACATATCTAAAGGCTCAAGTTACATTTAGAAGCAGCTGTTCCTCTAACTGTAAACTCAAACATTTACTCCATGAGATGAAATACATTTCCTGTCTTTGTAGAACCATAGAACCATAGAACACTGTGAAAAACCTAATAGTCAGCTTGAGATTGGATTTTATGCAGTGCTGAGATCTAGGGGATGTGAGTGGCGCGACTTAGGGCTGTTTGTCAATTTCATTTGCAAAGTAAGAGGTCAGTCATGGTAGGTCTGTTGCAGATGGAGGCTTTTTGGCTTTTTGATGATTGCCAAGGGTGAAATGTCTTAAAGCGCCACTTCCTAACATAGGGGAGACTTTTGAAACAGATGTGGATTTGCCTTTTAAAGCTGATGGGAAGACCAATAAGGCTGAAGCTAGATAGGGTTGTGATAATGAGGTTTTGATTTTGACATGGGTGGACTGAACAGGTAGAAAGGCGAAAAAAGTTTTAGGAGGGTTTTCTGGATGACATATTGACATAAGGAGAAATGGTACATGAAAACTTCAGTGTAGATAAAATCATCACTTTAACATGGCAAAATCTTGATGGCTAACACTTCCCATAGTGGGTAGAGGATATTTAATTGGTTTCTCCTTTGTTCTACCCAATATTGTTGGGCTGAGTAATTATTAGAAAGAAAATGAAGAGGAAATTCCCTTCATCTAAAATAATTGAATGGTCTTATGTAACTTGGCTTCAATCTTGGAACAAATTTGCATAAAATGCCCTGAGGAGGAAATAGAAGAAACTCTAACTTATTTCTAATACTAGGGAAAAACCCACAAAATAATTTGCTAGAGGTTATATTTTGGGCCCTTTGAGACTCTACCTTGAGTTGGGAGAGAGGTCCATTTCTAGCTCTCCATAATTATAAAGATTTGGTCTCCATGGGTCATTATGGTTGAAGGAAATATTGAGACTATAATTCCAAAGTTTTTGGATAAAACAGAGGAAATTTTTTATCTTGGCCATGAACATCAGTGTTGTTGACAAGGAGATGCTTTGTATGGGAAATTAAAGCTAACTGAATATAATTTGTAGTTAGGAGAAGAACCTCCTTTGAAGATCAATTATCATAACTATGAACAATAAGATACAAACCTCAAAATGATTCTTCTCACTATGTAAATCAATTATGGGTTTGTGGGCGTCCTCTTCTATTCCTGGATATTGGTTAGTTCTTCCAATATGAGAAGACTATTCATATTCAATAATGATGCCTTCAACAAATGGAATTGACCTTTCTGCCTTTGTCTCATATGGTTCACAAAATAACTTGATGATATGATCAACATTCTTTTCTTCCTCATTAAAATCCATTTCATATGTAGGATGGATGTCAAATCAAAAAATATAGTATCTTGCATTGTTCTATTCAAACTTAATAGGTAATGTTGATTGGATATTCACATCATTATGGGTGCCAAATTTTCTACCATATTCAAAATCGCATATAGGACTGTTGGTCTCTTGAACCTTAGGGGATCTTCAAGATTTCCCTTCATTAATGAGTTTATTATTACTCTCATTATCAGAGAAACTAGAACTATAGATTCATCCATTATCTCCATCCGCACTCAAGATTTTGTCATATGTTGGCTGAATTTCAATTTTCCAGTGTATAAAAAAGGCATGGCATGATACCTCTGTCATCACGTGCTAAGTATTCTCGGGTTATTGCAAGATTGGTGTTGATATTCCTTTGCTGCATTCAGGACCTTTTCTCACACTATCAATCATTTGGAAATATGGATTGTTTTCAAGGGTGAATCAAATGATGAGAAATGTCCAAGTGTAGAAAGCCAGCTGCGCAGGCCGAAAAACTCATAGGAAACTGTTCTTTGTCTTCTTTAACAGGGTGGTCATTAACACTTGCCTCAAAATGAGTACTGGCTAGAATGAAGCATCCCATTGTTTGCACTTCACAATCTGTCTCAGGAATAGACCTCTCTTTATCTCTACCACACTCATCATTGACATCAAAATGCAGTGTAGGTTTTATATTTATGTTTTGATCAAACTCGGAATGCAATTTTGAGCTGCCAAATGTGTTTCTAGGAATGCCCATAGCTGTATTACCCTCATAGCCACTTTATTTTTAAAATTCCACTTATATTACTTACACTTACGCAATTAGTTAAACTTGTTACCACCATCTTATTTTCATAATTCTTCTCATCTTTTTTTGTAAGAACATATGAGATATTAGGCAAAATATTGCCATCTTTTAGTAACAATTTGATATTTTTCAACTGAATAGCACAAGCTAATGCACATATTTGACCCATCCAAGGTAATGTGAGTTGGGATGAGTTGAGGTTGGTAACTTAAGTTCCTTTTCTAATTGATGCAAGAAAAGGTTATTTTGGTTGCCATTATCAATGATCATATATGCTAGTCTGTGCTTGATTTGGCAGTTCTATGTACAATGAGCTTCCTTGTTGTTGGCAAGGCTCTCTTTGTGCATTAGCATCAAGTGCGGGTCAATGTAGCTGGGATTTTTGATATCAACATATAAGTCTCCAACCTCTCAATAATTCTTATAAATGAAGTATTTTCCCTTTTGGAGCTCTTTTGGCCTAAATGTTTGACATTCCTCATTGGAATGGGCAAGCTTCCTATGATAGGTGCCATATTTCTTCTTCCCACAGTGCGTAGAGGATATGGAATTGGTTTATTCTTTTTTCTATGGTCTATCCAATATTGTCTGGCTGAGTAATTATTATAAATAAAATGAGGATGAAATTCTCTTCATCCACAGCTTCTTGAACCACCATTTATTTGTTGACGTTTCTAGGTTTTGAATTGCAAGATAATACCCCAACTTAGTTAAATAATGTCCTTTGTGGTGTTATAGGACCAAGAAATTTCATCATTGGAATCACTTAAACGAATGTGAGCCTTGCTTTCTTTCATGTCCCAAATCCTGTGCTTGGACCCATCCCTATCTCCAAATTTTCATTCAATTGACAACAACATTTCTATTAAGTGTGCATTGACGTGTCTCTGGAATTTGAAAAATAAGTGTCTCTAGCAAGAATACATTGTCCCCAATCACAACTATTGCATCTGTGCCAATTTTGACCCATGGGCTTGAACCCAACTTACCATGCTAGGTATTGTCCAACTATGAGAAAGGCTAGAGTTATAGCCTTCCATTGGTTTGATACATTCTGGTAATTTTTTGGCAATTGCAGATCCAATTCGAAATTGAGAAATTTGAGGATTAGTCTTTAAGAGAGAGGGTGCCTTTTTATGTTATTTTGTTTTTTGTTTTTATGCATTTTTGTGCTTTCGGTTGCCTAGTTTCAAATGGATTGGTTTGGAATTGGATGATAAGTGGGTAGGTCTTGTCCAAATCAGTTGGTGGTTTAACAACCCAAAATAGTGGTCTTGTCAAGGTCTTCATGAGAGTAAATATACAAATGAAATATGAATACAGAAAAATGCAAATCAGCAAGCATAAAGACACTCAAAATACTAGACATAAATCTTAGAATAGCGCCAAGTTGAGTGATAGGAAAACTTACAAATTGGGAGGTGAATAACTTGCTATAGACTTTAGTAAATGGCTGTAGATGATAAAGTAACTTGTTGTTATGCACCTCTAGATCTGAGAAATGCAGTAAGACATGGAAAATAATAAGCTAAACCACCCCTTGGGGGCCACCCACAAGTGTAGATGCACTTTTAAGTGTTGGACCTATGGGTAGAGAAGCTAGGGAAATGAATAGATAACAAAAAAACCCATCCCATCATTGAGAGTAGATGAGTAAAGATAATGATAATACAATTGATTACTCTACAATTGGGGCCAAATCCCCATAGGGTCAAAATCCAATTTTATTTTTATTTACACTTTTTTTTTAAATTTCCAGCAATTTTAAAATTGTTTATCACTTCAAATGATGATAAAATATAACGCAGAAGTGAAGAAAAGAGAAAGGATCATGAATACATACCTTTTTTTATCAAACCCTTGAATGAGGGTTTTACTTACATAGTAATTAGTATAGTAGCATTTGTTGTTAAATATATATAAATAGGGGACATGCAATTAAAAAACAATATTTTAGGGGCAAATGGCACAAATATTTCATTAAGAATTATAGTTATTACATCCAGGAGCCAAAAATTAGTCAAATAAGAGTTGCTTGCCTACAAAACAAATAACAATTAACACTCCTTGACCCCAACTTAAGGACCTCCCACATCTTACCTAAAAATGGAAATGTTGGGCAACAATTACATAGTTAAACTTGATCTAAATAGTAAATATATAAATTTCTTCCAAATTGAACACAGTGTTCATCTCATGAAATGTTTCCTAACTGTGTCACTTCTATAAGTAGGAAGGGATTATTAGATAGATAACATCCCATAGTTCTACATGCTTCTTGAACCATCCATTTGCTCCCAAATAGAGCATTATTCCAATGAACACAAGAAACAAAAAAATTAAATATTAAAACATAGATTAATATTAATGGCTTTGAAAGATAGATTCAAAGTTGTAACATGCCATACAATAACCAATCGTTACACCTCTTACAACATAATATTTTGGATCATGTATGATTCGTTTTGGAAGGAAGGGAAACACAATCTCAGTGGTTATTCTTGGTCAATAAGTCATGTTCAAGACAACAGATGTCTTTCTGTGGGATGTCTGACCACCATTAGTTTTTCTGGGCAGGAAGATATTCTCTCTGTGATCTGTCTATGGTGCACCCAAGCTCAGAACCATTGGTTAAGGAAAGGTAAGGTTGCGAGGGGTCCTTTCTGAGGCACTAAAGCCAAACAGGAGGTAGCGAGGTTGTTCTCAAACAAACAGGAGATTAGTAGGTTACTAGGTGGCTTTTAGGGCCCAGTTTGAATAATTTAGGGCATCACCTATAGGCGACCTTCCTCCTGAGTGTATTTAGGGCCGCAGGATATATCTCTTTCAGGATTTTGTGATCACATGAAGCTTTGATACCACTCCCCAACAATTACAGGCCTCCAATTACAGGGCAACAATTACTAAACATCCCAAGCAGGCCTCCAGAACCTATAGTTTGTTGATGTGATGTAGCAACAGGATCAACTCTCCAACCGCAGGTGAAATTTGGATCAAAATGGGGTTGTCATAAGATCTAACCAGCCATTTGACCAGGTTAAGATACTACTCCAACCGCAAATTGAAACTCCACTAAGAAAGGGTTGTCACAATCCCTTCCTAACAACAAACAAGTTTGGAGGCAGCACAGTTAGACAGTGAGTTTTTAATTAGTATATTTCCAACTAAACTTGGATAGTGCGAGTGTGGGTTACATTTGGAATACTGATCTATTGAATATTGACATTACAGTTAGAATTATATTGGTGGATTATTGGTTTTATAGGTCTACTGTTCCTTAGGCAGTTAGCCCTAAATTATGGTTGTTTGCTGAAGAAACAAATGACTGTTAAATATATCTTATATCATTAGTGAATTATATAGAAGGGTAATTATCATTATATGAGTTGATAAATGTGAACTGCTGTTATGATTATTCTCATGATTGGAAAATCATAGATAAGGATTGAACCCCAAGGCAAAAAATTACCTAGGGACATTTCATACTTCAATTAGAGAAACAATAAAAAATTCATTTCAATATAATTGGATCATAAGCTATAACCAAAGATGTTGTATTGTCAAATCCATGAGAGGTTGGGTTAGGATGATGGCCCGAAAAAGGTAGAAAGGAGTTGCAACAAGGTAGACTTCAGTAGGTGTGCGTTGCTATTGAAGCGGATCTCCATAATGTGTCCCTCTATGGCGAGGATGCATGGTAGGACATAATGGTTCAGAGGGAGGTGAAGAAGAGGGGAACATATTTCCAAGGGTGTCTGATTTTGTTTCAGGCTGCAGTGGATTAATAAGGGATATGAGGGCTCAAAATTCCATTTTTGACTTTTTGAAAATAAAAGTGGCAATGAATAGGATCTTGGATTGCTCCATGCAAATGGTTCATTTTTTGGCACTCCAATTGAAATTATGTTCAAATTGAAATTTAAAAATAATTTTCTCCTTATACCGTGATAGATCATGTAGTGGCTGCAAGTAATTATTATTGTAGGGTCAATCCTCATAATGTTTTTATTCATGACTAGAGCAGGTTGAAGAACGATGACTTCTCAAAAGAGGAGGATTTTGCAGTACTTAGCTACATGAAGAATGGAAAGTATCTGGTTATAGAATCTAGATGGCATTCTATGTTAATTTTACAAGGCCACGAGCCATGATTAGTGACAATTTTTTTCATTTGGCAAACACATTCCCAAAAAGGCAGCCATAAACACAATTGATGATTGGCATCCAATTACATTTCTTAGTGTGGCACACAAGATCATGGCTAAAACAGAGACTCTAAGGATCTAGGAAATTCCATGGAAGGTTGTCTAATGATAGCACAAGTTTTGTGTACAAACAAGTAATCTCAATACCATGTTTTCAACATGTAAAACCTTCAAATGTGCACAAAAACTAGCTAGCAACCCCTTTTCTTTGAAATTGCATTTGAAAAAGCTTTTGACTGAGTGGATTGGATTTTCATTATTTGACAAAGATTTTGACTGACTGACTGTGACTATGGAGAACACATTTTTCACTAATACATTAGCTTTTATATACCAAATAGTGCTTAGATAAGTTTAGTTGCTGATGCTAACGCTTGTTTAGACATAGTCAACCTGACATCAAGTGATGTGTTTAGTGAATAAAAAAATATTTTTTTCTTGGTGGGGTTGGACTCTCTTCCTAACTAGAATCCCTTAGCTTGGACATTTACCCCACCCTATATGGTTGTTAGATATTTGTGTATTCCCTTTAGTCTAGATCTTTTTCCAATATCCATGTAGAATTGGTAACTTCAGCAACTACAAAGGAAACTTCCTGGTTAGCATCATCGAGACCTTCCCTTTACGGGAAGTTGACCATGGTTGTACAATCCTACTAGACTTTCAAATATATTATGTGTTTTGTTGGTTGCATAGCAAGGCCTGATATCAGTAGTAGAGAAGATTTTGAGATTGTAACCATGGGCTTGATTAGACAAAAGGGTCTTCCATTGGCCCCTTGGGATGTGTTACTATCCCTAAGGATGTCAAGGGGCTTGGTTTGATCAAGCTTCCCACTCAAGTGTCTATTTTGGCTACCATATGAGTGTCTAGGGGTCTAGAGGGTGATGCTCCATGGCAGGTTCTGTTTTGACCTATAGGATGTTAACAAGTGGGGAAAGTGCAGGGGGATTTTTCTTTGTGTGATATCATCTCCTTCATCCTCCCCCTGTTTATGAAAGTAGCATTAGACAGGTACTTCCAAACAGATTTGAGTGTCTAGACTCTAGACATCTGATTTGATGAAAAGGGAATTTCATCCAAGTGATATGTTTTGAAATTTGCAGTGCAGCTGAGAGATTTATGGAGCAAGGATCATTCCCAATAAGGTTGTACAACAAAATTCTGTAGATCATCCAACAACAATGGCACAATGCGTCCATAATCATCTTGAGAGAGAAATGTGAGTTGTGTGGAGGGTTCAAAATAGTGATGTGTGTTGTAGTAGGGCTGCATGTGTTGTGCAAAGTGAGCAGAGTAGTCGCACATGCCACATGAAGCAATAAACTGTTGCACGTGTTGTGGACAGGGGTGAAAACAACCACACAGGTGACAGGAAGGCTGCACTATAGGTTGAGCATATGGCAAGTCATGTGGTTTCTTAGGAGAATTTGGGTAGTACAACCTGCACAGATGCCCGGAAAATTTCTATAGTTGTTGGAGATTTTAATTTTCCACAAAGGACCATGTTTGCAGTAAGGAAACCCTTGTATGATAAGATATTATTTAATGAACACCAAATTTTGATGTGCAGATTTTCTTTGTATGCATGTGCAGGATTGGTGTACAATTTGCAACCGTTGATTTTATTTTATTTACTTGTTAAATCCCAATAGTACTTTTTATTTAGTAAGCTGAAACTTTAAATAATCTACAACAAGGAAATTTACTAGAAACTAAATTTTCGAGTTGCTAGGGTTAAGAAAATTTAGCACACCAAATTCCAGGTCTTAAGCTCACTTATTTGAATTTCCTAGAGTAATTGGTTAGCATGGAAAGAAATTGTGGGCTTGGCTAGGTGGAGCATGAAAGACAAATTGGGATTTGGCATACACTCCATTTGGAGTTGGAGACGCAGGGTGATTTTCTTCAATAGTTGCACCACCTTCATGCTCTCACATTCAACAAGAAAAGAATCCTCTTTTGGGGATACATGTGAGATGAAACTAGTTTATATTAGATGAATTGGTAGTGTTTGTCTCAAGAGAATGACCTTCTCAGCCCTAATAAAGATTCAATTATGGAGTTGTTAAATCTACAACAAGATCTAATGAAAGTAAACATTGGAATGTCAACTCCATTTTAGAAGGATTGGGAGTGGAGTTTTGGTAAGCTTTTGCAATAATATTTCTCTTCTCAACTATAATTAATATTGCATCAACAATATCCAATATCCCTCTGAGCTCAATGGAAATAAGTTTCCAGTGAATCATCTTATTGTTCGATATCTTTAGTAGAAGCACTGCTTTCTCTTGTAACAACTCTAGTTTCTTCTTCTTTTGGCTACTCTGCATTATGGGATGTGGGTTTAATGCCAACTTTTCTCCCTCTTCTCAAATATTTGGATCCACAACATATACATTTGGTAAAATCTATTGTGCATGTTCTTGAGCCTTTTATGGACAATAGTAATCCTACTGAAACCTCCTTTAGGGGTTTTGGAGCCATGGACAACACCATGACACATTTGAAGTCTACCATTTTGAGGAGAAAGGAAGCAGAGTGGAGAATCACAATCAGGTTCCAAGGGCAAGTCTCCTCTTAAAAATGCTGCTAGGGCAGAGGCAATGCAAACTTCTCAACCTGACACATTGATTCCTTATCATAGAAGAATTATTATGAAGGCTTTGCCTTGGGCTCTATCTCTTGGCACATATGCTCTTGGAAATAATACCAAAATATAAGATCTAAAGAGTTATTTGCCATTTTTCTTATGCATTATATTCAAAAGATAAAAGTAATTTGGTGTTGGGGTCTTTTCACTTGCAACTATAGTCAAAAGTGATCTTATATACAAAGATCCAACTTGTTATTCTACTCTAGATGTTGCTGGTCTCCTTAATTATTTTTTGGATTTCATCGTGGTTGGTATCCTCCCTTCTGCAGATGTAGTAGATTGTGTACCACAATGCTTAGATGCTTTGTGACTTAATAACCTCAGACTTCAAGCTATTAATGATTTTTGTGCTCTAAGATCTTTTGTGATTTTTTTTACATCAAAAGCCTACTTACGGGCTTTGGCAAGTGACACTCTTAGGTCCCTATCATCTGCCTTGGATGAGATGATACGAGATGCTCCTTATTTGAGGGGGAATGGGGTGGATATATTGATTGAAATATTAAATACTATTGCAAAACTTGGATTTGGTGCTGAAGTGTCTTCCCCGTTGCAAAAATTTTCCAGCTCTTCTGTGCCTATTCCCATGGAGACTGATTTATAACAACAAACAGTTAGTTATATGGATGGAGATGAATCATCGATGGTGACATCTGAGTTAGGGTTTGATACTTATGCTGAAAATTTGTCTTCAAACGTGGAATTCTTTCTCCCAGATTGTATAAGCAATGCTACATGTCTCTTAGAGAATATTCTGCATAATATAGATACATGGGTGTTTGTTGAAAAAAAAAGGTATAGAGGCTATGCTGCAACTATTTGATTTATGCCTCTTACCATTGTCATTTCAAGATGGCGAGAATATTGTTGTTGCATTTAAGAAATTTTCACGAAAACACTCATCTCCTCTTACAAGGGTTGTTTGTACTACTTTGAGAGAACACATGAAACCTGCAAATGAATTCATGGATTTGTAGGCTAGAACAAAGCTGGCAGATATTGAGGTAGCACAACGCATATGAAATTTGAGATGACTTTCAATTCTAGATGGTATTTTATCCTTTTCAACATATTTACTAAAAATCACAACAATAATGATGCCTAAAATTGGTTCTGGGGATGCAGACATATTGAATCATGTAGGGATGGTGTACAAAGAAATAGTTTGGTAGAAATCTCTTGTTAGTGATTCAAAAGTAGATGTGAATAAAGGGGTTGAAAAGGACCTGCAATTGAAAATTTGGCACCAAATGTGGCAGGTACAGAAGTTGGCAATGAAACTCACACAGTTTCAGTTGTTCGACATGTGAACCCAATGTCTATGAGGAAAGAGCTTGCTTCTCATTGGTCCCTTGAACCCTAATATATATTTTTTATACAAACAAGACAGAAACAAACCATCATATTGAAGGGATTTCAAGAATGTGTCTTGCCAACTTGGGCGACATAAAAATGCATCTGAGGATGACATCGGAGGCTTTGTAAGTGTAGGAGAAGCATCTCAAGCCCCAAAAGTTAAAAGGATGTCATTTGATCTCTTGGAATTTGACAATATGAATAAGGTTGTGTCTGCAATGTGATCGTCTTATGTGACTCTTGTGAAGGTTTTTGTAGTTCACAATCAACATCGTGATGATATAGGATTGCTTAGTGCAGCAACGAAGAATGTAATACAACAATGGTGAATTATTTCTATGTTCATGGTACAATTAAAAGTATTTTTGACTACTTTTGAAGCAACAGTTCATTTACTCTGGATAGTACCATTATCTCATAGCAAGGAATGGAAACAGAAAATGACAAAGATATTGAAAATGACAAGCAAGAGCATGCACCTTGGTAGTGGAAGAAGCTCTAGGAGTTCAAAAATATTCAAAAAAATAAGTGAATAGATGCATATATACCTATGAGCGATATCGTATTCAATTTTTAAATACTAGGTTTTGAATAAAGACTTAAAGGGTTGTAAGGCATTGCGTCTTATGGTGTTTTGATGTATTTGGCTTGCCAGAAACTCTGACATCTTTCAAGGTAAGGATTAGGCATCGTTTCAGTGTGTCTCCAAGTCATGACTGAGCTTTCAAAGTAAAAAAGCCCCTAACACTAGTAAAGAAAGGACATTGATCCATCTTTCTATTGTTAAGAGAGGGAATGGTGTTATTTCAATTTTCAACAGTGCCATTCAAGGTCAACAAGAAAAATATGTTGCAGGAGGTATCCTATACCATAGCGATTCTATTATACTCGTATCTTCAAAAATTAAAGCATTTATTGGTACAAGCTCTAACATTTTTGATGAAATAAAGGCACTAAAATTTTTGTTAACAATGGCAGTAGAGGAGAGGTGACTGAATTCTAGGTCTTTGGGGATTTCTTGATTATCAATTGGTTGAATGGAGGTTTAGGATCGAAGAACTGTTTTTGCAACCCATTCTGGAGTAGTTGAAGACAATCAAGGCACGGTTCTTGAAGATATCATTCCATCATATTTATAGATAACTTAAATCAGAGGCTAATGGGTTATCTAAAGAAGGCTTGCTAATGATGCAAAACGATGGTTTAACATGGGAAAGTAGTTATGGTGTAAGACTCTAGGAAAGGTCATTGTAAGAACTAGGCCCGTGTCTTTATATATATATATATATATATATATATATATATATATATATATATATATATATATATCACCTATAGATCTCAGTCAAGTATTTTATTGTGCTTTCGTTCTTTAGTTCCTCAAGTCCATCTTATTTAGTATCATTTCAAACATTTGTACAAACTTTATCAGTTGATAGGTACACCAATAAGAAATTGAGCACAACAACATTAACACTTGCACATTCAACATGTATGATTAGAAAAGTTCACATGAGTCCTTCATATTGTCACTTTCTACTTATTTTAATGCATGCGAAATAACCGCTTAGGTAGACCCTAAGTACCACCAATAGAACTACTAAATTTATACCATATGCAAATACTTGAATTCTATTGATGGAAAAATAATTGCCTCTTTTATTATTTGAAGCATCCATTGTATCTATATACTATTCATAAACATTAAAATTTTAAAAATAGGATTGAAAAAACATCTTGTACAAACCAATAATTAGATCATACTAGCAAGCCAAGAACCTTCAAATTATTAATGACACCATTGCACAGAGATTCAAAGAATGGGCATTTAACACATGCCTCAATCTTGATAGAATATAAAAATTTGAATGATTGGTTTCATGTAAATGTACTCCACAACATGCTATATTGTGATATGTGTATGCACATATTTGATCAAGCTCCACACAGAAGAAGGTTTGAGAACTAAGGAAAAATATTTATGATGCTACTTTTTACAAATTTGAGAAAGCCTCAAGGGTTACAATCAAAATCAAGAAATTTTGTTTCCTAGTGGAATGTGAGACATTCTTGGATTTGTATAGTGCTTCAATGCTTGTTTAGGATCTAGGTAAGTGTGAATGAATAAAATATTTTTTTCATTGTTTTGTATTGGATTCCCATTCTCTCTAAGTTATCAAAGGCAAGTTAAACCCTGTTAAGACTAAGGGACAACATATTCCATTGCCAAACTTTAACCTTACAGGGAAGTGCATTACACTTGTTTGATACTTCCACACATTTTGAGGGCATGCCAATAGAAATGTCAATGTTGTTGGATACACTGGCATTGGTTAGTTTTAGAAAAGTTCTCTTTGTCAAATATGTTGTTTTCATGAAGTAATATTTCCAACCAAGAGGATAAGACTTGGCATGTCTAGGACATAGTGGTGTTATTTCTTACCTGTATTTGTGATTTTTTAGTATTCCACCACTAATAGCTTCATTACGTAGTTTTCTGTTTAGTAGTATATTACAACAGTGACTTGTTAAAGGAAAATGATTCTAGTTTGTTTGAACATCATAAACTGGAAGGAAATCTAGCTTTGAATTAAAAAAATGGAATATGTTTTGAAAAATATTTTTTTTGATCAAATATAGGCCATTTCCCTAATCATTAAAAAAAAATCATGAAAATAAACAATGATTTTGGATACGATGAATTACAGAACTCTCCAGCTTAAAAACAAGTTAGCATATTCAATTTTGTCTGCATTAGAGAAAAATGAATGAGTAACATTAAGTTTGCTTTGAATATTTATAGAATAATTTTGGAGATTCTAAATGGAAATTGCGTGTGCTAATCTTGCTCAATTAATTACAGGGAAAACAAGGGGCATACATAATTTGTTGGCTTATGGGAATTTGATTCCTTTTCCCTTGGAATATTACATTGATAGTTGAAAATTACTATATTGAAGCTATATTCCTGGTTAGTATCACAATTTACAAAGTCTTGTCTTATTATTTTTTTAGTTTCTTGTTGGTAATCTCGTGTCAGCAATACTTTGCTCCACCCATTAGATTTCTGCTAACCATTTTATTGTTGAAGTGTCACTACTTAGAGATAGCTAGAGGAAATGATACAACTACAAAAGTGGAGCATGAGAGATTGTTAGTAGAAATTGCTAGCTCTGTTGTGTTTATTTGTGACATTTTAATTGCTTTGTTTATATAGGTCATCTGGAAACTAAAGAAAACTTGTTCAAGTTTCTTGCTTTTATGGGGAAAAATGACATTAACAATATTTCTGATGTTGAGGTATATATCATATAAATCCTTTATAGTCTACTTTATTTTATATTCCATTGTTCATCGACTTTCATGTCTTATACTTTTCATTGTAACTTTTTTTCTTTCTTTTTGCAGAAAATGGACTCAGTATTGATGGTAAGAAGAAACGATTGAAGAAAGAGGGGAACAATAACACTAGAGTGACAAAGAGAGAGAAGTGTACTGATCTAGTGGTACTCGTAGAGCTAATATCCCACATAAGACACACACATAAAGACCGATGGTCGAGTTTTCAGAGTTGATGAATTCACTTGTAATTCCTTGGCAAGATAATGATAATGCTTTGAAGTGATCAACAATATTTTATCTGTAAATTGTACTCCAACCAATATTAAGTTGGAAACTAATATTGAAATACTTGAAATTTTATATAATATAATTTATGTGGTTGGAATTATTTATAGTTGCACTTGATATTACTTGGTATTGTAATTAACATATGTAACTTTGGGTTTTCATATTAGATGAACATGTAATTTGTATGACATCTTTTTTTAAATTTAATTGCAAAATCATACTAATTAATTTATGTTGATTAATAATGAACACATAAAATCAATCTAAAACTATTAAAATAGTAGTTTATATTGATTAATGATGAACACAAATAAAATGAATATATGATTAAATTAGTCATTTATAATGATTATTAATGAAAGTAAATGAAATAAATATAAACTACTAAATTAGTCGTTTATATAATGAATAAATGACTACTGCAAATGATAAATTTGTGACTACAAATGACGACTAAATTTTGCATATATACGACTATTAGTAGCTAATTTACAATATCTTATAACACAACTAAAATTTGGTCATATTTCTTCGGTCATTAATTGGTTTCAAACGATGACCAAAATTTGCATATATATGAATATTAATAGCTAATTTACAGTATCTTATAACACTACCAACATTTTGGTCATATTTCTTTAGTCATTAATTGGTTTTGTCGGGTGATCGTATAGTAGTATATTTTGTTGTATATTTGGTCATCAAATATTAAATCAATGACAAATTAATGACCAAACCAACGACCTAAGTGTGATAAAATAATGATAAATCCGGTGACTAAATTAATGACCAAATTAATGATCAAATATACAACTAGAAAACAAAATTGAGATAAACAATTAATGACTAAGCTAAAAACGACCAAAAGTTGGTTGCGTTATAAGATACTGTAAATTAGCTACTATTGGTCACCGACCAAAAAATAGTCATTTATATGCAAATTTTAGTCGTTTTTTTAGTAACTAATTAGCTGTTTTGTACTAGTGTCTCCTGAAGCCCTTGTAATAGTCTCTTATTTATGATATATTCATTAGATAGGTGGAAATTCCTTCATCCTTTGATCTCCTTATTATATATAGTTATTCCCCGAGGAAATATTTTTACCTCATGTACTTATGGAGTAGAAATTTAATAACTTACCATACATAATCTTTGATGTCTTAAAATCAACAACAAATGGAACTAGATGATCTTTAATGGATTAAAAAATGATACATTGTGCCTCACTTCTCCCTTCTTGTACTTTTTTAAATCTTGAGAATTTTCTTTGTCTGGTACAAATACTTCTCCTAGGACATACTCCATGACTTCATTCTTTGTGAGTGACAAGTAAATCTGCTTCCTCCATGCTAGGAAGTTTGTTGATCCAATGGTCTTGTTTATTTCCATACAAAATGTAGCGATTTTATTTGTATATTGGGACATAGAAAATAATATGATTCTTACTTTCCAACCAAGATTCATCCTTCTTGATGACGTCTCCAACTATCTTGATATTTTTCAAGACCTTCAAGGAGAGTTCAAAGATGTCCTAGAAAGGTTTCTTCTAGGATGACTTCAATAATGATGTCTTCAAACAACTTCAAAGAGTGAATGATGGTATCAATATCCTTTGATTCTTCATTTTCTTCAATATGATGTGCTAGATAATATTTAACAAATACTAGTCCTTCCTACTGTTAATGAGACCCTGATGATGATGTCTTATTCAACAAAACTATTTTGTGGAAACTCTCCTTCTACAACAATAGCTATTCTTCTTCTTTCCAAGTCTCCTCCTGCAATTGATTCCCCTTGACAAGTAAACCCTTATTTGTGTCCTTCCAGCTACCTTCTCTTTTTCACCTTATCCCTAATACCATGTTGGATAACACAATATGGTAACTATTAATTCAATTTCTCCTCAATATTAATAATTGCATGTGAAGTTTACTTATATTCTTATATTTATTTATTAGATATTCTTCTTAAAGAGAGAATCCATACAGGTGAAATAGACTATAGAGGAGAGGAATAACCTGTTTCCGAGTTTTTTTAATAACCCAACGTTTCGGACTGTCTAAGTGAGTCCATCATCAGGGGTAGATGTCAAGAGTTCTTTGAAAAGTTGAAATGGGAACAAAAATTAAAAAATTATCAAATGTAGAAAAATAAAAATAATGCGAAAAAAATTAGGCTCCAAGCCACGAAAAAACCCATAAAATATCTTCTCTTCTTATAGAATATGCTTCAAATGAGAAAACCAAGATCCAAAAACCTAGACCAAGTCCTCCAAGTACCATTTTAGCCCTTCCAATTAGGTTATATTTCAAGCAAATCAGCAAGGATTAGTTATGCTTTAACCACATTTTAGCTTCAACTTCGACCCCCATCTCCAACTTGAAACTTTGACTTGCAACTTTGACCTGCAACTTTTGTCTTGTAGTAGCTGTAGAAACCCTAGATTCTTCACACGTGTGAGAGGAAAATAACCCAAAAACAATATTTATTTTTCTTCTTGATTTTTCCTTTCCCTCTTGATCTTTTCACTTTCTTCCTTGATGCTTCCAACTTCACATTGGACTTATTGATGAGAGAAATAAAATTGGTTATCAAATGAGGTCGATGTTGCTTCTATTTCTAGACATTTTAGGGGTTTGAATTCCTTCTTTTAGACCGACTTCTCATTTCCTAGGCTGACTTGTGCTTGGAGGTTCCTAATACTTTCTACATTCAAAATCAATATTTTTTACTTGTTACATCTTACTAGACAAAATTATCCTTTTGACGTGACAAACACTAGAATCATGAAGAATATGTTTACCTAGATGACCATCAAAATGCAACATGAAACCCATACTCAGAATAATATTTTCTTTCTTTTTTTTCTTGTAACAGAAAATATACATAATGATTTGAGTACAATGAAAATTATGAAGACCAAAACTAGTTACATTTTCCAACACATGGCTCTTAAATCCAAGTCTAGAAGGGCTCTTGATGAAGCATGAGAATATGGTTCCTGTGAATTTACCGATTTATTTTTTCTAAATTTAGCTAATTTCTATTACTGTAACATAATATAAAATGAGGCTCTGGCCTCATCAGTTCCTAGCCGTAATTTATGGCATATAACATCCAAAACAATTTATCGACTGCCCAAGAATGAGAAACCAGTCGAATCCAAAAGATGAGTGTCGCCCTCATAGGGGAAACTGTCTCAAAAAACATAGTATTGTTTACAGTCATTGCAGAGCTAGAAAAATATTCCAAAAAAACTAAAATGCATCCATGAGAATGGGTGCTAAGAACTTGATTCCAAAAGAAGCTGGCAGGTGTAGCTGTCATGAGGTGGAGTCAGGCGTTCTTCCATGATTCAGCAGTTGTAGGCTTTGAAGTCCTCCACTGCGGCATGAACAACATCTGTGTCAACCTTCTCCAAACCAATACCAGTCATTCGAGTCGGTTCTGCATTGTCTACAACAAAAATGACTTCATTAACTTGAGATTGAATACACTTGCAGGCTGGAGGCTCTCTTTGAACCTTGTCCTGAGGCTCAGCATGACTCTTACCTGGAGAAGCATCAGGCGTCCCCTCTTGAAACTTGACATAGATGGTGGCAGTGACAGTGGGCCTGTCCAAGGTGCACTGATAGGTGAATTGGGCAGAGTAAAGAGAGGATTGAGAGCTGGATGGGTTGGAAGGAGCAGAAGGGCCCAAATGCAAGGAATGGAAGCTAGAGAAGTACGCTCTGCCTCTGCAGTTGCGTGTGTCAGGGTAGCGGGGGGAGAAAAACTCAGACGAAGGCGACGAGGGACTCATAGATGAGGGGCTCAAAGGCAAGGGGCTCGAAGGCAAAGGGCAAGGCATTCTCCCATGACTGCCACCACGTCGACATCTCATATGATGGCACAAACTGGGCATGGCAACGCTGGGGGTGGAGAGTGGAGAATGCTAGTCGAAACTAGGATCAGTCGGGATGGAATTGATGCGAAGACGACAATTAACACACTGCAAGAAGTGTAAGCCTATCCCAAACTCAATGCAGCTGAGAATGGGGCAGCACTTACCAGTGATGGTGTGGAGAGACAAATGCTCTGCAAGCAGAGGGCAGCGGAGCTGAAGAGGAAGAGGAACATTTGCGAGAGGGACATTTACAGTTTTGGAGGCTTCTGGAGATGCCATCGTCAAGTTATGGAGCAAGCAGACGGTGAAGACTTGAATGCAGAGCCGCATTGAAGGCCAGTTAAGATGGTCATTTAATGCAGTTTTATGGGCTTCAAAGTGGCTGCACCACTTGCCAAACCTTTCATGCATCATTGTGCTAAGGTTCCGAACCCGAAAATCATCATTCACCTGCATCCGGGGGTGAATTTACCGATTTTGATGTGAGAGTCAAATGCAATTTTTTTTCCACTATAGTGTCTGTGGGCATAAATTGTAATATCCAAAAATAGGAAAAGATAGTAATACATAACAAAATAACTAGAAACTACAGGAATATGGAAATAAACTGAATACACCATGAAAATAGACAGAACAACTGAGTCATTTTATTATTAAGGAGGTGAAATACAATTTACAACAGCGCTAAAGAAAACAACATTCATGCCAACAGTGGTGGCTAGAGTGATCCTCAAGTCCTCTCAATGAAAGAATTGCGTAACTCCTGATATACTGGAGGCCATACCGCGCTACCCTACTGGAAATGTTGAAAATATAACTGTTGGCTGAAAAGGGATGATGGGTAGATCAGGCTGTTCTAAAGCTCAGAAAATGTCGAGATTTGAGATTTGGGCTCTATGATGAAAACCCAGAATAACCTAGAAAGGATTTCTAGATTGGCACACCTTGGAAAATCGCCCTCCTAGGTCTTGTAATGCATAATTGTTGGGTATGTAGATCTGTGGCATGAATTGAAAGATAAAATGGCTGCAATGATAGACAATCAGTGAAATTCATGAAGGGTTGATCCCTCCTCCTGATCTCCAAGCTAGAAGCTTGAGAGCTAGCTCCTCCTTCCTACTCTCAAGTTGCAGCTGTTGAATACACAACTACTTGAATGGACTACACTATCAAGGAGGCTGAAGCTATCGCCTGCTGCTAGATTATACAATTCTGCTAAAAAATTATGGGAATAATCTCTCCAGAGTGAGGGGATGATCCCTCACAGGATTCGAAGCTAAAATACTTGGAACTCCCTTTGTCCACTGGATCTCCACTGCTGGACTGTGCAATTCATGGAGGATTTACTGCTGCATAGAGGTGTAGGATGATAGCCTAATGCCAGATGTCACAATGTTGCTCCTCAAAGATTGAAATGGAAGCACAAGGTGAAAGGATGAGCTCTCCACCGGCTTCCTAGCTGAAATTCTAGAAACTACCTCCCTCCTCTCAAACCCTTAAGTAGGAATGCGTAATTCCTGAACCTTTTTGTGCAGAAGAGAGGGGCTAAATGTGGCACCAATGGCTGATGATGAATGGTTGCTCAAAGACACATTTCCAAAGTAGGCAGTCGAAATCTCTCGTGGATAAGGGTGGGATCTCTTCTCAGAGACACCTGTGTACTAAAAAACATTGTAAACTTAGCTAAATAGCTGAAGAGTGCAAAGACATGTTAAACAAAAATAAAATATCGAAATCCAAAATGCCTTCTATGGCTGCCTTCACCTTACTTTTATTCTTTGTGAGCCTTCCCTAGCCTTGGCCCACCTCATTAATACACTGCAAATGTGGCCACTAGCCTCCATGAAGAGTGAAATGTGTCCCCATGATCTCCATCATTTCTGCAATTAGTCTCCACTCCCTCCATCATGTGTTCATTTAATGCACCACTTCCTCCATCATCTTCCTCATTAGTGTTCCATGATCTCCACTCTTCCTTCATTAATAAGCTGCCCCACTGTCCATAATGCTGCTCCACTATCTAACTAACCCACATTGACACAACAAATGTGTATTTTATTCATCTATGGGGTTTATGGGTCCCTCCACCCTTTTATTTACTTAACTAATTAATAAAAGTAAGAACTCTAATATTCAAATTAAATTATGGAAAATTTGGAATATTATAGTCCTCCGCACCATAATGTTGCTCGTCCTCAAGCAACTGCAAAATTGGATGTTGGAGAAATCCATCTCCCTCCCAAGTGACATCCTCATATGGAATGTTTCCCATATGCTCCAATGTGTTATGAATACCCAGCTCCATATTTGCCTCTCTAGAATGTCTAGAATGGCCAATAGATATGTATTTAGATGCCTCTCATCATCAATTAACCCCCAAGTGGGAACCATATGTTGTCCAAGAGCCTCTTCTTTGCATGAGATATATGAAGTGAAGTGGTTCCTTCCCCAAGTGGAAAGTCCCAACTCATGAACTATCTCTCCAACCCATGCTACTGGAGTATGATGTATCTCTCCATGCTCCCATCATTGGCCCTGTTGCCCTTGCTTGCTCCAAGCATAATCTCACCACTGTGCAAAATAGGAAATAGAGACATATGGGTTGACATGTAAAATGACATACCATACTCTCCCAATAGTAACCACCACAAAAATTCCTCTTGTTGCCACATCACAGCATCATCATACCAAGTATGGTAGCAATACTCTCTCAAGAGAGGCCACCGTAGTAATGCCTCTTGCTGCCACACAACCTAATAATCATACCAAGTATGGTGGCCATACTATCCTAACAGAAGCCAACACATTAAGGCCTCATGTTTCCATCCTACGTCATCATCATGCAAGATATGGGAGAATGCCATCCGATATTCTCCCAATAGTAACCAACACAACAATTACTCTTGTTGCCACCTCACATCATCATAATGCAAGTCATGGAGCAAAAATATACTGATTGACATGTAGAATGTCATATCATACCAACATAACCAAGATCCTTGTTTCCAGATCATGTGAGTGCCATTCAGTGTCCCAAACCATGATACATCCATTAACATATGATATGTCATGTGATGGCCAAACTCTCTCAAAATTAACTAGCGCAACCCTGCCTCCTACTATTGCATCACACCAGTATTATGCAAAGCATGGATCATACTAATATGAAATGTTGGTTGGTAACCATACTCACCCAAGAGAAACTAGTGTAACCATGCTTCCTACTACCCTGTATCATAGATCTGCAAGTAGCCTTTCAACCACTTTCTCATCATCCTCACCCATGCATGAAACTGTGGGTGATGACTCATATCATGCTCTAGCTTGGTATCCACCCAATGGAGAATACCATCCTCCCAAATTTGATAAAAAACGTTGCACTCCATGATATGTTGAAGTCCATCCTCCTTGAGGTCTCTCCATGAGAACCTCTCATCGATGACCTGGTAGAAACCATGAGGTTCTGTAGTATTCCAAATTGGAAATAGCAGCAATATAAAACAGTAAGCATTAAAATAACACAGATCATCAAGATATTTGCAAGAGGCCAATATGGAGACCCTCCTTTAGCATTTATATTAGTAAATCAGATGTATAATGTAGCCCATACAATGTAGAATAGGAAAAATAAGTCTCCCATGAAGAAATATCCTCAAAATGAGGTGCAACAACCATACAAATGAGCAAAAAATGCCTTGACAGCGTTATTTTTATTATGTTGCAATAACTGATGATTAGAACTTAGATCTAGAAAAAAATAATGCATGAACAGTCAGATCTATAACAAATCCATACACTATAGAGTCTCTAGTTTACATACCCCTTGGGGTTTTCAACAATACATGAAGCACATGGATTAGATCTGAGATCTTATGCAGTAGATCTGCAGAATGATTCAGAATTTTGAAGAAAATACAAGAGTATTCAGATCAGATATGAATATGACACGGAATAGATTTAAAATCCATGGATCACCACAGTGAAGGGAAGATTCCCAACACTAGAGATCTCCCATAAAAAATTCTGGCAAAATACCCTGTAGCCTTACACTTGCAAATAATGTAGTACTAGAAGATAAACTACATTGTAGGGTTTAGGATCAGTTTGGCCTAGTGCCAACATGTGTATCTAATGCTCTAATGATCCAATACACTTTTTCCAATGGAATAGAATACTTTCCCACTGAAAAGAGGCACTGGATTGGCATAGATCTGAGTAGATCTAGTCTCCACTTACTACAACTTACAAATAAAACAAAACCCTCAACAAGATTTGCATTGTAGTTGGAAGTAGAAGCTTGGTTGTCAGCCTGATAGTGGACAAGAAATGTAAAGCTCTACCAAGAGGCCTCTCAAGGAAATAGATGAGATTCCTAAACAAGAGATCCTTGTCTACTAAACAAAAAGGAGAATGGGATATGTCTAAATAGACAACAAACTTTGAAAAATGTAATCACATCAAAAACCTTATTATGCTATCCTCACCTTCCTTATATAAGTTTGTGAGCTTGCAAAACCCTAAACCATCTCAATGAAATAGCTCTTTTCACATGAACATTCTCCAACTAAAAATGCATTGTGCCTTAATGAATATTACCCCTTCTAGACAACACTGTTGATTTGGTCATGGTTGACCCAGTTTAATGTCTCAGCCCCTTTCACACATAAGGGTGTTTATTTGGAATAGCCCAGATTTAGCTTTGTTCACATGTGGCATTGATTTATTTATTGTTTTAGGAGTTTTTATAATCCTCCTTTACACATTTATTCATGAAACAGAAAAGTAAAAACAAAATTTAATATTCCCATTAGCTTGGACTAATTGGGAACATTACATTCCTCCCCTCCAAAATGTTGCTTGTCCTCAAGCAATTGATAAGGTGACTGCTGCAACACATCTCCTCCTCCATTGGTGACACCAACATGATTTAATCTTCCTCCATGAGCCAAGTGTTCACCAAACAATCCATCCATGACTTTCTCCACCAAAATTCTCATGAGATGCAAATAGCTCATCCCATCGGGAAAAAATAAATCATATGAAAAAAACGTGGTTTTCCCAATGATCTCCCTAAAATATGAGACATAAGGTACATGGAGAGTGGCCATCCCATAGGGCACATGCATTCCTTTCCTCCTTCCTCCATACATCCCCATAAAAATTACAAGTACATCATCAATATAGGGAATCAAAAAAATGTACATACAAACATAAATTTGTGCACATGGAAGTGGGTTATAGTCCCACCTATGGAACCAATGCAGTGCATCTCCTGCCTGAATCAGATCTAGATATGGTAAGTGGTTTTCCCACCACTTGCTTGCTTTCCATACCATCTCACCATAGCTGAAAGTGTGAGATATATTTGGTGCCTTAGGGAAGTGCCCATCATGTTGCAAAATCTCCCTTTTCCTTCCAAGGAAGTGGCCAAATTCAGAATTTTTTGTGGCACAATATTGGACATGAGGCTTACAAGATATAATACTCCTCCTTGGAGTCACGGCTTGCAAAAACATGGTGGAATAATGCATGAAATCAGAGTATAAAACATGTGTAACAAGAGAATTCTCTTCACCAACAATCCTCCTCATATCAATGGAGTGGTGCATAGATCTATTCTCTTCGTCAAAGAGAGAAAGAGAGGGAAATTTTAACTCTTCCATAGAGTCATGTTGCTACTCCAACTCCACAAGTTTCATGCATCTTTGACAATGTTGATATAGTTCTTTTCAAAGCCCTCCCAATAGTAGATCCTCAAGATGATGTTGTTGAGCTTCATAGAGTATGTGTGGCTGAAATAGAACTCTTCATAAGCCCTTTGTAGTAACCTCTCCTTGAGTGTGGATGCTCTAGACAAGAAGCTCCTACCATGATTATAGATGACTCCATCTAGGATTGAATAGCTCTCATCATGTAGCAAGTCATCAAGAATCATGCAAGTGTGAAGATCCTTGGAATATTCCACCTGCAGTTGGGATTTCTAGTACGGATCTAATTTCCCCAACAATGACAGTGCTGATAATGTGTTATTTGAAGTTTCTGCCATGTTGTTGTTCTCCTCCTTGAAATTTCTCATGTCAAAGGTGTATGTTGGAAGGCCAAGCCTTCCATTTTTCTCTTGCTTGACATCTCCCATGCCAAAGGTATAAGGTGGAAGGTTTCCATTCCTTCCTTGCATATGCACATGCTCAAAAGGAAATGGAAGTTCATGGAAGTTAGTCTCCCATGGAAGGCTATCATATATCCAAAACCTCCTTGGTTTTGCCAAAGTATGCATGTGTGACCACCATTTAACATCATGTATGGAAGAGTGTTCTCCAAACAAGTTTGTCTCCTGATTCAAGGATTGCCTCCCTTGTTCCATGATGGTGTCATTCTTCCTCCTTGCAACAAATTTTCTCATCGCAGTATGAGATGAGAGAATGGATAATGGTGTTAATGGAAAAATACTTTCCCTCTCCTTGAGCCTTCCCTATACTCTCAGCGTTGTAGTATGGTATTCTAGTTCTCCCTTCCTCCTTGGATCTATGAAAGGAGCATCAACGCATTAAACATCTTACACCAAATCTGAATCAAGTGGTCTTCCAGGTGGTGTACCACAAGATAATGATGTCTCATGGCTCATTACCATATGAATAATAGATGGGAACATCTTATGACTGCTTCCACTGTGCAAATCCATCTCTGATTTTTGGGTGGAAGTCTCATGATAATGGGGCATCACTCTTATAGATGTAGGATGTTATTTTTATTGGAGCAATTTCCCCATCTTCTTCCTCATGTAATAGAGGATCATATCCCATCATATCAGCGTTGTGATCCTTCATCTTCTCTCCTTCACCTACCTTCTGCAATATCTCATAGTCTAAGGTGCTCCCTTTAGATTTAGTTAACTCATGAACACCCATCATCTCCTTGGTGTCAAGAGGCTTGATCATAAAGGACTGATCTGTCATAGTGTGTGTCCCCAAAACTGAATGCAATGTTGGGACACATTCCCTCCATTGTTTTTTCTCATTGTCTATCATCATAGACACATGCTGCTCATTCTCTTCATGTCTAATATCCTTGGGGTCTTCTTGCAAAGATACAAGAGCCATCTTAGTGAAATAAATGACTTCATCTCCATCTCTCAATAAAAATAGATCTCCTCGTGCTGTCACAGTGCTGGAGGAACTTTTCATCTCTTCTTATTTCTCCTCCTCATCAATGGAGCATGCCTCATCAATAGGAGATCCTTTCTCTTGATCTCTTCTTGAAAAATGAACACTCATGTCTTCCTCTTGAGAAGAATGTTCTTGTTGAAGTGGGGCCTTTGCCCTTGGAAAATCATGTAGCAGATCTTTACCCCTTCCAACAATGCTTTGAAATGGAGTCATATTCATGGATATTTCCATCTCATGCAAAGGTTTTGAATTCTTGGGCTTATTTTTCTTACCGAAAGAAGTTTCAGATGGCTCAACATCAAATATTTTCACTAACCTCCTAGTGAACTTTGCATAAGTAGTGATGTTTACATTTCTTAATGAAGAAGATTCAAATAAACACTAGGCATAAGGCTTACCTTGGAGGTGCAGTGCTGCTACTCTTATGGATTCTTCTTCTAAAACTTGATGCAGCTGAAAATATGTGTCTAGTTTCTTTACCCAAGACTTGGCTGAGCTCTCAGGTGATCCATCAAATGTACGTAGGAAAGTCCTACCCAAAGTGTGATGCATGCACCCTTTTCTCCTCATGTATTTGCTGGATATTCTTTCTTCCTTATGTTGACAAAAATTTGGGAAGATTAGATGCTCTTTGAATATTTTAGACTAAGATTCATATTCTTGGGGATAGTCACCAAGAGTCTCCTCTTCTGGTGTCCCTCCCTCTGCTTCTTCTCTTGCTAGGAATGTAGGCATGCTACAACGTTGTAGATTTGATTGTGTGGTTGAATGCTCACACACATCATATGAAGAACTGGGGCTTCCTTCATGTGCAAACCTCTCCAAAAAATATGCATGTCTTTCATTCCTCATTCCCCTGATTTCACTCTTCATCTCATGCATAGTTTGCAACAGAGTTTTTGAGAACTCTTTCCCTTTCATTATTCCAGATAAAGGGGTTTGACCCTTGTATTCTTTGTCTTTAGTGTAATCAATCCTCTTATTCTATCTTTCCTTCATTCTAAAATACATATTGGCTTCTTAGAATGCATAGGCTGTGTGAAGATGATGCTATGATACCACTGTAATATTCCAAATTGGAAATAACAACAATATAAAACAATAAGCATTAAAATAACGCAGATCATCAAGATATTTGCAGGAGGCCAATATGGAGACCCTCCTTTAGCATTTATATCATCAAATTAGATGTATAATGTAGCCCATACAATGTAGAACATGAAAAATAAGTCTCCCATGAAGAAATATCCTCAAAATGAGGTGCAACAACCATACAAATGAGCAAAAACTGCCTTGACAACGTTATTTTTATTATGCTGAAACAACTGATGATTACAACTTAGATCTAGAGAAAAATAATGCATGAACAGTCAGATATATGACAGATCCATACACTATAGAGTCTCTACTTTACATACCCCTTGGGGTTTTTAGCAATACATGAAGCACATGGAGTAGATCTGAGATCTTATGCAGCAAATCTGTAGAATGATTCAGAAATTCTGAAGCAAATACAAGAATATTTAGATCAGATTTGAATATGACATGGAATAGATCTGAAATCCATGGATCACCATAGTGAAGGGCAGATTCCCAACACTAGATATCTCTCCTCCAAAAGTCTGCCAAAAGACCCTGCAAATTTACACTTTCAAATAACGCAGTACTGGAAGATAAGCTGCGCTATAGGGTTTAGTATTAGTTTGGCCTGATTCCAAGATGTGGATATGATGCTCCAATGATCCAATACACTCTTCCCAATGGAATAGAAGACTTTCCCATTGAAAAGAGGCACTAGATTGGCCTAGATCTGAGTAGATCTAGTCTCCACTTGTTGCAGCTTACAAAGATAACCAAACCCTCAACAAGATCTATGGTTTAGTTGGAAGTAGAAGCTTGGCCTTTAGCCTAATAGTGGACAAGAAATGCAAAGCTCTTCCAAGAGGACTCTTAAGGAAATAGGCGGGATTCCTAAATAGGAGAACCTTATGCTAAACAACACTATTTTCTACTAAACAACAAGGAGAATGAGATATGTCTAAAAAGTCAACAAACTCTGAAAAATGTAATCACATCAACAACATTCTTATGCAATCATCCCCTTCATTATATAAGTTTGTGAGCTTGCAAAACCCTAAACCATCTCAATGAAATAACTCTTTTCACATGAACATCCTCCAACTAAAAATGCACTGTGCCTTAATGAATATTACCCTTTCTAGACAACACTATTGATTTGGTCATGTTTGACCCAGTCAAGTGTCTCAACCCCTTTCACACATAAGGGTGTTTATTGGGAATAGCCAAGATTTAGGTTTGTTCACATGTGGCATTGACTTATTTGTTGTTTTAGGAGTTTTTATAATCCTCCTTTACACATTTATTCGTGAAACAGAAATTTAAAAACAAAATTGAATATTCTCATTAGCTTGGGCTAATTGGGAACATTACAAGTTCTTAATATGTTGTAGGCGAAAGCTTCCCTTGAGCTCTAACATGCTCATCAAGAAGGCTCTATCCTAATAATGGAATATGTTATCCATCACAAGATGTCTATCATCTACCATAAGCCCATCCAATGCTTCATAAGTGAAGCGGTCATCGGAATGCTCAAAGAATAATTGGGCCCCCTTCTCATCACTGATCCTCAGTGACAACATTGTTGATCTCATGGCCATACACAATGCTGAACTCATAGTCCTGCTTTTAACTGATTAAGACTATGCTCATCATATCCTTCTAAAATCCACTCTCCAACACAAAGTGTTGTGTGCAATTCACCAATGTAAGACTGGGATGGATATACATCTCCTCCTTCAACAAGCTAATGGTCCTTTTCCTACTGATACTTTGCTGCTTCAAATCAGCAAGGTGCTCTAACCCTTGGTTATGCAGTTTCCATGATGGCATGACCCCACAAATCTCAAACTGAGGTGCTGAAATAATATGGGATGGAAATATTTGCAAACCTTAGATCAACTTAAACTTGGGAACATCTTGCAAAGCTACAAGAGTTCCTCGAACAGGTGCAATAACTTCTCCAACTACTGGTGATGGTGATGGATTCTCCTCTACTACTGCACCAATGCTGGTATATGCTTCCTCCTCATCATGCACCTCTTGAATCATGCATGGGACTATAAATGTCAAAGGCTTGGGATCAGCTTTCAAAGACGCAATTTTTCCTTCTACTTATGCAAGTACTTCTGCAGTTGGTGGTGTTGGTAGTTGCTCCTTTTCTGTAGTGTTGGCTGACATCTTCCTTTTTCTCCTTATGTGCTCCCTCATCAATGTTGAAAAATGTCTCAATGGTAATTACCCCTGGTTTTCTTCTATAAAACTTCTTTACGAGCATTTGAGTGAAGTCTCCATAAGTAGTCACTCTTGCAAGTTTCAAATGGTTGAACCACCAATCCTTTGCTCCACCCTCAAGGTGTAGCGTTTCAATCTCAACAATCTCTCTTTCCGCTACTGGGCATAGCCAAAAAAAATAATCTAACTCCTTCATACACACTTTTTTTGTGCTTGTCGATGACCCATAAAATGTAGGAAAGAAGAATCTATTCTATATGTGCCTTCTTCTTCTATTGTTGTTGCAGGGTCTTTGGTTTTCTTTGATCTGCAAAAATTGTTGGAGAGTCAGATACTCTTTGAATTCTATCAATTGAGATTTTTACTCTACAAGATGATTAATCAGAGTCTCATGCTCTAGGTATCCTCCCTCTCGATGCCATTCATCTCCTTTTGCAAGGAAAATGGACATAGAAGAGGGTTGTGGAGCTCTTTGCATTCCCGATTGTTTATGCTACTGATAAGAAGTGTTTAGAACTTTCTCATCCTGAAACCTTCTTAAGGTTCCTTTTTTCCTCTTAGTTCTCATTTCTTTGACCTCCTATGAGAGATTATTCTTAGATCTACTGGAAAAAATTAATCCCTCCATCATTTTAGATATCTACTTTCTACTTCTTCTTGTAATTTCATTAAATGTATTGCCCAGAAGCTGAGCTAAAGATCATGCATTGATACCACTATAATATCCAAAAATAGGAAAAGACAGTAATACAAAAAAAACTAATTGGCAACTACAACACTATGGAACTAAATGGAATACACCATGAAAATAGATAGAATAGATAAGTCATTTTATTATTAAGGAGGTGAAATATAATGTACAACAATGCTAAAAAATAGGAACAATCAAGCTAACAGAGGTGGCTAGAGTGACCCTCAAGTGCTCTCAATGAAATCACTGCATAATTATTGATCTGTTGGAGGCCATACTGCATTGTCCCTGCTGGAAATGTTAGACATATAATTTTTGGCTGAAAATGGATGCATAGATCAAGGTGTTATGGAGCTTAGAAAATGCCAGGATTTGAGATCTGGGCTCTATGATGAAAACCCAGAATAACCCAGAAAGGATTTCCAGATTTGGAAAATCACCCTCCCAGGGATTGAAATACATGACTACTAGGTATGCAAATCTATCGCATGAAATGAAAGATAAAATGGCTGCAATGATAGACAATTAGTTGAATGCATGAAGGGTTGATCCATCATCCTAATCTCCAAGCTAGAATCTTGAGATCTAACTCCTCCTTCCTCCTCTCAAGTTGCATCTGTTGAATACACAACTGCTGGAATGGACTGCACTGTCAAGGAGGATGAAGCTATCGCCTGTTGATAGCTAATGCAATTATTCTCTAGGATGATGGTAATAACCTCTCCAGAGTGAGGGGATGATCTGTGATAGGAATCCAAGCTGAAATACTTGGAACTTCCTTCCTCCAATGGATCAACAATGTTGGACTGCGAAATTATTGGAGGAACTACTGCTGCATGGAGGTGTAGGATGATGGCCTAATGCTAGATGTCACAATGTTGCCCTTGCAACACTGAAATGGAAGCACAAGGTGAAAGGATTAACCCTCCATAGGTTTCCTAAATAAAGTGTTAGAAACTACCTTCCTCCTCTCAAACCCTCAAGCAGGAATGTGTAATTCCTAAAGTTGTATGTATTAAAGAGAGGGGATGAATGTGGCACCAATGCCAGATGGTGAATGGATGTTCAAAGAAACATTTCCAGAGTAGGCACTCGAAGTCCCCCATGGATAAGGATGGGATCTCTGCTTGCAGACACCCATGTGCTAAAAAACACTACAGACTTAGCTAAATAGCTAAAGCGTGCAAATAAATTTCAAACAACAATACAATATCAAAAACTAGAATGCCTTCTATGGATTCCTTCACCTTCCTTTTATGCTTTGTGAGCCTCCCCTAGCCTTGGCCCACCTCATTACTACATTGCACATGTGGCCACTAGCCTCCATGACGACTAATTTGTCCCCCATGATTTCCATCATTTCTACATTTAGTCTCCACTCCCTCCATCATTTGTGCATTTAATGCACCACTTCCTCCATCACTTCATCATTATTGCTCTATGATCTTACTTTTATTCATCCAATATCTCCATCATCTTCCTCATTATTTCTCCATGATCCCCACTCTTCCTTCATTAATAAGTTGCTCCACTACTCTATAATGTTGCTCCACTATGTAACTAACCCACATTCACACAACAAAAGTGGATTTTATTCATCTATGGGTTTTATGGGTCCCTCCACCCTTTTATTTACTTAAAAAATTAAGAAAAGTAAGAACTCTAATATTCCAATTAACTGATGGAAAGTTTGGAATATTATAGTCCTCCTTGCCAAAATGTTGCTCTTCCTCAAGCAACTGCAAAAGTGGATGCTGCAGAAATCCATATCCCTCCTAAGTGGCATCCTAATATGGAAGGTTTCCCCATATTCTCCAATGTGTTATAAATTCCCATCTCCATAGCTGCCTCTCTAGAATGTCTATAATGGCCTCTAACTGTGTAGTTAAATGCCTCTCCTGATCAATGAACCCCCAAGTGGCAACCATCTATTCTCCAAGAGCCTCTTATCTGCATGAGATATATGAAGTGAAGTGGTTCATTCCCCAAATGGAAATTCCAAACTCATGAACTATCTCCCCAACCCATGCGACATGGAGTATGATGTATCTCTCCATGCTCCAATAATTGGCCCTGTTGGCCTTGCTTTCTCCAAGCATCATCTCAACACTATGCAAAATAGGAAATAGAGACATATGGGTTGACATGTAAAATTTTGAACCATACTCTCCCAATAGAATCCACCGCAACAATGCCTCTTGCTGCCACATCAAACCATCATCATACCAAGTATGGTAGCCATACTCTCTCAAGAGAAGCCACCATATCAATGCCTCTTACTGCCACACCACCTCATCATCATACCAAGCATGGTGGTCATACTCTCCTAATAGAAGCCAACATAGTAAGGCCTCTTGTTGCCATTCTACATCATCATCATGCAAGATATGGGAGAATGTCAGAACATATTCTCCCAATAGTAACCAAAGAAGGAATGACTCTTGATGCCACCTCACATTATCATAATGCAAGTCATGGAGCAAAAATTTACTGATTGACATGTAGAATTTCATATCATACCAACATAACCAAGCTCCCTACTGCCACATCATGTGAGTAGCATGCAATATCCCAAACTATGATACATCCATTGAAATATGACATGTCATGTGATGGCCAAACTCTCCCAAAAGTAACCAGCACAGCCATTCCTCCTCCTGCTACATCACGCCAGCATTATGAAAGGCATGGATCATACTAATATGAAATGTTAGGTGGTAACCATACTCACCCAAGAGAAACTAGCGCAAACATGCTTTCTGCTGCCCCATATCATAGATCTATAGGTAGCCTTTCAACCACTTTCTCATCATCCTCACCCATCCATCAAATTGTGGGTGATGACTCATATCATGCTCCATCTTGGTAATCACCCAACGGAGAATACCATCCCCAATTTGATGAAATTATTTGCACTCCATGATATGTTGAAGTGCATCCTGCTTGAGGTCTCTCCATGAGAACCTCGCATTGATGACCCGATAGAACCCATGAGGTTATGAATATGTTGTAGCGAAAATATTCTCCTTAAGTTGTGAGATGCTCATCAAGAAGGCTCTATCCTGATAATGGAAGATGTTATCCATCACAAGATGTCGATCATCTACCATATTCACATCGAATCCTTCATAAGTGAAGCAGTCATTGGAATTCTACAAGAATAATTGGGCCCCCAACTCATCACTGATGATATCCATGATGGAGCATCTGTTGTCTCATGGCCATAGTCAATATTGAACTCATACTCCTACATTTTATTGATTAGGACTATTCTCATCCTATCCTTTGAAACTCCACACTCCAAAACAAAGTGTTGTGTGCAACTCAACAATGTAAGACTCAGATGGCTATACATCTCCTCCTTGAACAAGTCAAGGGTCATTTGTGTAATAATAGTTTGTTGCTTCAAATCAGCAAGGTACTCTAACCCTTGGTAATATAATTTCCTTGATGGCATGACCCCAAAAATATCAAACTGAGGTGCTGAAATAATATGGGATGGAAATATTTGCAAACCTTGGATCAGCTAAAACTTGGGAACATCTTGCAAAGCTACAAGAGTTCCTCCAGTCAGTGCAATGGCTTCTCCAAATGATGGTGATTGTAATGGTTGATCCTCTACTGCTACACCAATGGTGGTATCTGCTTCCTCCTCCTCATGCACCTCCTGAATCATGCACAGGACTCTAAATGTCGAAGGCTTGGGATTATCTTGAAAATATGTAAGTGCTCCTTATACTTATGCAAGTAATTCTACAATTGGTGGTGTTGGTAGTTCCTCCTTTTCCAAAGTGATAGGGCTGGAATCTTCCTTTTTCTCCTTTTGTGCTCCCTCATTAATGTTGGAAAATGTCTCAATGGTAATTACCTCCATTTTTCTTCTATCAAACTTATTTACCATCCTTTGAGTGAAGTCTCCATAAGAAGTCACTCTTGCAAGTTTCATGTTGCTGAACCACCAATCCTTTGGTCCATCCTCAAAGTGTAGTGTTGCAATCTCAACAACCTCTCTTTCTGCTACTGGGTGTAGCTGGAATAAATCATCAAAATCCTTCTTCCAAGATTTTGTTGTGCTTGTGGACGAACCATCAAATGTAGGGACGAAGAATCTATTCTGTATGTGCCTTCTTCTTCTATTTCTGTTGCAAGGTCTTCAGTTTTATTTGATTTACAAAAATTGTTGGAGAGTCAGATTCTCTTTTAATTATCCTAATTGGTATTTGTACTCTGCAAGATAGTTACTCTGAGTCTCATTCTCTAAGTATCCTCCATCTCCATGCCATTCATCTCCTTTTGCAAGGAAAGTGGACATAGAAGAGAGTTGTGGAGCTCATTTCATTGTTGGTTGTTTATGCGGTTGATAGGAAGGGCTCAAACCTTCCTCATCCTGAAACCTTCTTGAAGTTCCTTTTTTCCTCACCCTTCTCATTTCTTTTCCCTCCTTGGAGATGTCCTACATATATCTAAAGAGAATTGTGGATAAAATTAATCCCTCCATCATTGTATATCTCTACTTTCTTCTTCTTATTTTGATGTCATGAAATGCATTTCCCACATGCTGAGCCAAAGATCATGCTCTGATACCACTTTAATATCCAAAAATAGGAAAAGTTAGTAATACAAAACACAGTAATTGGAAACTACAACAATATCGATATAAACTGAATACACCATGAAAATAGACAAAAAATTGAGTCATTTTATTATTAAGGAGGTGAAATGCAATGTACAACAATTCTCAAAAATAGCAACACGCAAGCCGACAAAGGTGGCTAGAGTGACCCTCAAGTCCTCTCAATGAAAGCACTATGCAACTGCTTATCTGCTAAAGGCCATACTGCATTGTCCCTGCTGGAAATGCTGGAAATATAACTATTGGTTGAAAAGGGACGCGTAGATTAGGTTGTTATGGAGCTTAGAAAATGTTGGGATTTGAGATTCGAGCTCTATGATGAAAACCCAGAATAACCCAGAAAGGTTTTCCAGATTGGAACACCTTGGAAAATCACCCTCATAGGGCTTGCAACACACAAATGTTGAGTATGCAGATCTGTGGCATGAAATGAAAGATAAAATGGTTTCAATGATACACAATCAGTTCAATGCATGAAGGGTTGATCCCTCCTCCTAATCTCCAAGCTAGAAGTTGGAGATCTAGATCCTCCTTCCTCCTCTCAAGTTGCAGCTGCTGAATACAAAACTGTTGGAATGCACTAAACTGCCAAGGAGGCTGAAGCTATAGCCTGCTTTTATATGATGCAATTTTTTTCAATACTGATGGGAATAATATCTCCAGAGTGAGGGGATGATTCGTCATAGGACTCCAAGCTGAAATACTTGGAACTTCCTTCCTTCACTGGATTGAAACTGTTGGACTGCGCCATTCCTGGAGGAACTACTGTTGCATGGAGGTGTAGGATGATGGTTGGATGCTAGATGTCATAATGCTACTCTTGAAAGACTGAAATGGAAGCACAAGGTGAAAGGATGAATCCTCCATAGGTTTCCTTGTTGAAGTGCTAGAAACTACCTTCCTCCTCTCAAACCCTCAAAGCAGGAATGTGTAATTCCTGAATTTTTATGTGCAAAAGGGAGGGGATGAATGTCACACAAATGCCATATGATGACTGGATTCTCAAATAAACCTTTCCAGACTAGGCAATTGAAGTCCCCCGTGGATAAGGGTGGGATCTCCGCTTGGAGACACCCGCGTGCTAAACAACTCTGAAGACTTAGCTAAATAGTTGAAATGTGGCAAAGAAATGTCAAATGACAATAAAATATCGAAATCTAGAATTCCTTCTATGGATTCCTTCACCTTCCTTTTATGCTTTGTGAGTATTCCCTAGCCTTGGCCCACCTCATTACTGTGCTACACATGTGGCCACTAGCCTCCATGTCGACTAATTTGTCCCCCATGATCTCCATCATTTCTGCATTTCATTAGGGGAATTTTGAGGTCTAAATAGGCCTCCTAAGAAAAAAGTTCAACCAAAATAAAATTTATAAGAACCAATAGGATCCAAGATGATGATGTCAACCATGGGGGATGATTCACCATTTTTAAGTAAAAAGGTAAAAATATTAAAAAATAAGAAAATAATAAAACTACTATTTCAACTCGCATTTTCAACTTATCTCCCAAAATGTTTACTCAAATTTCGAGCAGGAGTATTAGTTGGATGAAAAATTCAATTTCTCATCCAAGGAGTACCCATGTTTCATACTTTTGATGGACCCTGCTACATGAAAAATGAGAAATACATGAAAAAAGATGATTGCAATCACATTTTTCATGTATTTCTCATTTTTTGTGTAGCAGAATCCATCAAAAGTATGCAACATGGGTACTCATTGGATGAAGAATTAAATTTTGCATCCAACGAGTACTCCCACTTGAAATTTGAGTAAAAACTTTGGGAGATAAGTTGAAAATACGAGTTGAAAAATTATTTTTTTCTTTTTTCCCTCTAAAATTTGATGATGTAATCAAATCTTATTTTACTATTTCCACTATTATTTTATAATTTCCTTAGGAGGCCCATTTTAGACCTCAAAATTCCCCTAATGAGTCTCCACTCCCTCCATCATGTGTACATTTAATGCACCACTTCCTCCATCACTTCATCATTATTGCTCTATGATCTTACTTTTATTCATCCACTATCTCCATCATCTTCCTAATTATTTCTCCATGATCTACAGTCTTCCTTCTTTATTAAGCTGCTCCACTATTTAACTAACCCACGTTCACACAAAAAAAATGGATTTCATTCATCTATGGGGTTTATGGGTCCCTCCACCCTTTTACTTAACTAATTAAGAAAAGTAAGACTCTGATATTCCAATTAACTGATGGAAAATTTGGAATGTTACATAAATAGATTAAAATACCACCTTACTAGAATATTATGTAAAAATGTGGTAGTTTGTGATAATTTCCTTCTATAAGTCACAACCAAATTGCAATCTAACTTTGATTCCATTCAGGAACCGAATGCTGAGAGAGCAAGAATTGAATCGTGGGAATACAACACCGGGAGGATCCCATACAAAAACATAGGGTCAACATGCTCCTACAAGTACTAGCTCATGTTGTAGAAAATGCATCTCATACAACCTCTCCTTTCTTCCTTCCTCACACTCGATTAGGATCTTAACCTAGCTTGGAAAGTTTTAATGAAAATGGAAAGGAGGTAGATATGGCAGTGAGGAGGTTTTAACATCATTATAGCCTCCCATTTAACTATGCAAAGTAACATTTCTTGTAGCCCATGGTAGATGCAATTGCATGTGTTGGACCTTGCTAAAAATCAAGGAAACGGTTAGGGGCTAATGTTCACATATGGGCCAATTTTCCCTGGCTTTTCCAAACAAAAATATTCACTAATTTCCATTTTCCAAAATTTTATACTATAAATTATTTTATCCTAAAAATAGGCAAAAAATTATAGAGACTATATAGAATCATTAGAAATTTGAAATTTTTTATGAAAATATCACCAAACATTTGATAGTTTTCAGATTAAGGATTAGTACGATTAATTAAGGTTTCTAAACACTGAGATAAATTTTCATCCTTAAAATTTTCCCTAGTACAAGGTACCTTCTTATAATTCACTTAAGGAGAAATACCTTAATGAAGAGTTTGAATGTATCAAGGCACAATTGGAGAGCATTAAAAACTCATGGAATACCACTAGGTGCACAATTACGTTAGATGGGTGGAAAAAACAAAAGGATAGAACAATCATCAACTTTATTGTTTCTTGCTCCAAATAAACTATGTTCCTAAAGTCCATTGATGGATCATCATATGTAAAGGATGAATTTCTATATTTTTTAATTTTTTTAAAGGTTGTGGAGGAATTTGGGTAAAAAATGTTGTCCAAGTAATTATAGACAATGTTGCAAATTATGTGGCAGCGGGAAGAATTTTAACCAAAAAATATCCTAGGATTTTTTGGAGCCCATGTGTTGCACATTTAAAAGACCCGGTTTTGGAGGACATTGGGAAGTTTAAAAATAACCAAATACATTTATAACCATGCTTGGGTGAGAAAATTCGAAGAGGGTGAGATTAGTGGGCCCATTGACACACAATTTTTCACTAATTTCCTCTCCCTCCAAATCATTTTTGAATGAGTACATGTTGGAAATCTATTCAATACTGAGAGGGGGGGATGAATGAATAATGATGGCCTTTAATCAATTTTCACCAATTATAAACTTTTTCCTCAATCGATCATCCATGCACATCCACAACATTACCTTATCAAAACATTTAAGTAGAAATAAGATCAAAGCATAATAACAATGATGAATATCAACACATAAGAAGCATGCACACATATATTATTGGTGGAAACCCTTTCATGAGGAAACCACCCTATTGTTGTTGCACTGCTAAAATATTATAATATTCTTCTAAACAAATTTGCATGGAATATATTACAACCATAAGCCATAAGACTTGGATTTCTCTATAATATGATGGCACAATCAATTTCTGAACTTTGTTTCTCGCACGGATTTATGGACTGCCATCTGTTGGAAGCTCCCATAACCAATGATCCTCGCCCAACCACCATTTAACTATCCACATAACACCCTCATCCCACATCTAGCTAAGTAACCGAACAGTCAAGGTAAACATGTGACAAAGAGTTACTATGATCTGATTCAACCTCCTATGTGACCTTAAGGAAGTGGAACCGATGGAGACACATCATATAGACCTTCCACATTAGCAACAAGACTCCCATGAATCATACTAACCACTTAGGTAACTAGCCCCTAGGTCCCACTGAGTTTTTTGACCACTTAACCCCCGAATGCTCCTACAATATACGCATAGGTGTGTCTCGAAGACTTATGACTCTCCCATAGTACATGTATGCATGCATCCATGTAATTTTCCCCACTGACCTGTCCTAGTTTCCCCTAGATTTGAGCCACTTTTTCAGGCCTGGAACCTAGGTCACTAGGCAGAACTAAATGAAAAGGTCATAAATGAAATATAATAGTGAAATAATGGTGTGTTTGGAAAAACTAAGACAAGGCCTAGACTAGACTCCTACTCGCCATGATAGACATTTATTCAAACATGTCACAAATATGTAATCTACATGTGTAAACAACATCTCTGAGAAGAGGTGTTTCATACTTATTTTAGAATCGCTAAGAAGCATTGTTCCCTTACATTATTGGTTACATTATCATCTATTAGGTCACAAATACATTTTTCATTCATTTACAAATAAAAATGTGAGGAGAGCCATACATCATTAGTGTCATAATACATTCTTATAACCAACATAATAACAACAAAAATATCAAGGATACATCATCCTTAGAATCTAGATATAAACCAGTACATTTACACATGAGATGTCAAGGAGAGGAACTCTTATTAATGAATGCAAAAACCAACACGGAATGGGACTTCCACGTTCCACTTGACCATATATTGGTTTAGCCAAATCTCTCTTCAACCAATACCATCATGCCATATTCTATGCATGAATGTGGGACTCAAACCAAAATAATGAACCGGGTTATACCTAGGCTAAACCACCTCACCATCATCAATATAAACCAGGATTTACTATAATACACATCGAATCATTAGGCTAAAATAATAAACATGTAATAACAATATTTAAAATGATCTCCACCCGATCAATAGGCCAAAATAAGCATGGATGCCTCCGTATTTCTCCACCTACATCGTGTGGAATTTTCCTATCTCCTAGTCTCTTAGAATTTAGCGCAATCCAGAGTCTTATCTAGGGATTAATAGGCCCTAGACTGAGACACACTCTCTAGGATTTAGCATATATCCCAAAATGATATTCCTAGGTGTGATAGAGACAAATTCACCTTTAAGCTTTACCGTATATCTCACCATTCACCGGTCAAGGATTCCTAGTCCCATCGAGGAAACACATTATCCATGTTTACCATAACCCATGGTTTGGTTTAGGGGTTACTAGGAAATGTGTTCTATCATTTAAGAGAACCACCTCACTCAACTTCGAATCCATATGTAAATCAAGCTTAATCAAAACATGAGAACCCCATTGCATCATGGTTATCTAGAAATGTCAAGGCTAGGCTGAAAACACTGTCACACCTGGAAAAAACCATGGCATGATAGAAAATTAACTAGATGCAATACCATGCATTCCAAATATAGCAAGGAATCACACATTAAAATCGATGCCTGCAAAGAATCTTGCTATAACTGCTTGATCCTGCTCTTCCTCGCTTTATCCTTCCTTCCTCTTGCCTTCTTTTCCTTTCTTCATCCAATGCCAAAGCACTCCAAGAAAACTCTAAGTGTCGAAGAGTGAGAGAGAGAGAGAGAGAGAGAGAGAGAGAGAATAATGAGAGAGATCCAAAACTGAACTGACAAAAGGTTTCGATTGATCCTAAAAAACCTTTTTATCACTTAGGCCTCTATTTCCTTCATTTTCCTCCCACATGCAACATGTGATATTTCACCTCCCATTTCTCCTAATTTCTAGTATTTTCACAAATAAATATGCCAAAAATTTCCTTTTCACTTTGCAATTTCCTTAGCCATAACAACCGAAATGAACACCCACTAGGATGTTTTTCCCAACATTTAGCTTGGAATAAGTGCCCCATTAACCGTGGTTATTATTTTTACATTTATTAACTTTTATTACACGAAATTTTCACCTTGGATGTTACATAACTCTCCGCAATGGGGGACACCATCTATTAGGATATTTCGACACATAAGGAAAAAGTATCCTTTTGTGTCACCTTTGTAAATCCGTCAATCCTATCCCAAGTTGTTCTTAAGGGGGGATGTTAGGATATTTTGACACGTAGGAAATAGTTAAGTATAACTTGGTGTAGCATAGAGTTAGGTAAAGTTTTTTTCCTTATTTTGTACATTTGTAACTTATAATTTGATGGTCACGATATGTAGTGATCCAACGGTTCACTCTCTCCTCGATATTAATGACACTTGATCTCTAGCTTAACACCTGATTGGTCCATGATCTCTATTTAAAGAGCATAAAGGGTCATTTTTCTAGTAACTATTTATGAGAGAAACTTATGTATTTTTTTTTATTATTAATAAATTTCTTGAAGTGGCCACATTGGCTCAGGCCGTGGATTGTTTCCCTCTTCGAGGGTTTTAACCACGTCAAACACGGGTGTATTTTTTTGTGATATGTTTGTGAGCGGTGACCTTTGGTGTTTGATCTAAGAAACTTAAAATTTAAATTCCTACATGTAATCTAAGCCATTTTAAGGGCCGCATCGATTATTGATCCAAATCTAAAGCCAGTTTGACTGCATGTGATTGTCGTTTTCCAGATCTAATATTTCTGACCACTTTCGGTCTGGGAGAAATTATCTGTTGTGTCTCTAGCATCTGTTACAGTGAGAACCCCTTTTGTTTCATGCAAAAAGGTTTCCGGTTTCCTGAGTTATGTCATTTTAGATCTGGAGGTATAAAGTATATTTTTTGTAGTTATATTTATTAATCGTTATGTTTATTTAAGTTCCCTCTGTTTATTTCGGTTTACAGTTTTTTTATTTTCTGGATCTATACCCTCTTCTCTCTGTATTCACTCTCCTCTATGTTGTGTGCAATCTCAGCAAATAAAAAATAGGAAGACGAGATTTTTTTGCTATGTATGTTCTTTCTTTGCGCCTTTGTGCAATCTTGGGAATGCGTAAATAGTGGAAAAAATTATAGTTGTCTATAAGACTAACCGAAAATATAACGTTATGTCATAAGGCTTGGATTTCGTTTTTTTTTTGTGCATATATTTTTGTGTTTTTTTGTAGGAAAAATCACGCACATCGAAGAGAAAAAAAAAAACCTTTCGCCTTTCAAACAATTACAAAATCCTTTTACTAGCTCACTTGGTGTAAAGTTAGTTTATGAGAATAGAGGTCTTGGGTTCAAGTCTCTCTCTCAAGATTCTTTATAAAAGTAACATTATAAAAGTGGCTCTCACTTATTTATAAAAGTGGGTCACATAAACTAGGATTTTTGAAAAGTGAGCTTATTGTATTAAGTTTGAAAAAGGGGGGGGGGGGGGGGATTCTTTTTTAAAGTAGAACTTTATCATTGTAGGTTTTAACCCTGTACAGAAATTATCAACAAAAGAATCTTTAAAACATAAAATAAACAATAGCGAGAGCATACAACATAAAACAGATAAACATAGAGATTTTCCCCTAGATCCCAAATCGGGACGAACAACTTGATTTTTCATTATATTCCTTTTAGTGTTACAACACATATATATACATGTCGAAGCATACATAAACCCTAGATTAGAACATAATCGTAGTTCCCTTGACTATATGTACAAAATACTAGGGGCCGAAAACCATCGTACCCCAAAACCATGTGCAAACGCATGCAAAAAACCATGGGCAGATCTGCCCACTGGAAAATAAGGACCAAAATTTTTTTCTGAGGCGTTGCCTTGGACCCTGACAAGGGGGGCTACTATCCCCCCCCATGACCCCCCTGTTAGCACTCAAATCTACCTCAGGCTGAAATGAAGTAAAACTCAAGGCTACATCAAACCACGCTCAGCCTCGTAGCTAGCCCTACGAGGACGGAGAGAGCCCTCTCCGTCAATCTCGAGAAAATAAGCAATAAGATGCGAGATGACTTACAATAAGAACTGATTTTAGGCTAGTAAAGAGATAGGTATGTTTGGTTTTTGGTTTTTTGGGTTTTCGCTGGAGTAATGGGAAAACAAATTTTGGGTCCGGGGATAAGGTCAGACCTTTGCAGAGATCAAGCTGGGGCAAGGTAGGTGATGATCTTGATGCTTCGAATTGGATTTTATGGATAGATTAGACTGACGAGGAGCTGAAGAGGGCAAAGAAGAACTTGGATCCTCTCCAAACAGCTGAAAACATATAGAACTAACTGAATTCAAAGGCTAAGCACTATAAACAATGGATTCAACCTTAATCACTCATTCAACTTAGTTCAGAAGCATAATGAAACGATGGCACACATTAAACATGAAGAAAATTACAGTAAACAAAGGAGAAACATCATCAAGAACAGAACACCACAAGGATCCCAACAAGTGCCGCAAAACCCCTGATCTTTCCTTAGCCAAAATATGAAAGTATGTACAATAGTATCAAAAGTATCCCAAGAGTCCAACCTCTCCAACCTCTGAAAATGATTGAGAAATTACAATATATAGATCACTCTAACACCTTTCCCCACCTCTAGGGGTCGAATTCCCCCTTCAGGGATCAGTTTCAACCAATTCTAATCATGGAACTACAATCTAGGCAGCTAACAACTTGCCTCTAAAAGAGTGGAAACTGATCCATTACATGATTTTTTACTCATTTGAGAGTGAATCTTCTAGAAGAGATAAAAACAAGCCAAAGTTACATATCAAACATGAATTTACATCATAAAAACCCAAAAATTCTATCCATAAGCAAACTGGTCCATAATAGGCGAAATACTGAGCTGGCAGCTGAAAATTCAGAAAAATTTCTAGGTGGGTCGCTCCTGAACTGCGTGGGTCGCTCATGTTCCAGGCTGATTTTGAGGTAGCTCCCGGCATCCAAATTGAGCTCATGATAGCTCGTTGGAAAGCCCGGGATGTCTACTTTCCAACCCAAGTGGAATTTCTGAATTTGGAGTTGATTTGACCCTCCAAAACCTCATTCTCCCAGAGGTACTTCCTGCTGGTGCAAAAGGTGGCAGCAAGGTGGTTTTCATGGTGTTTTTGAGCTGTTTGACCATCCAGATTTTGTTGAAATGATAAGTTGACTTCAGAGGATGCATAATTAACCATGAAAAATCCAAAAATGTAAAAATTTCCTCCAGCAAGTGTCCCAAAAAAAAGTGAGCGCATGAGCGCGCGACCCACGTAACTGCAAAACCTGTTTTTTTACCCAAAAATTTGAAAATGAAAAAATTTTCTCCGAATTTGCCCAAATTCGGAGCAGAGGTCCTCCATCATGTGTCCTGCCCAGTCAATGAAGCCTCGGCCAAAATCCGAAGTGGATTAGGCCTTTTCCGCCGTCGAAGTGCCTTGCGCAACCTCCTCTTCATGATCTTCATCCTTGCTTTGCAAACATGCATGCGAGCCCAGTAATGGCCTTTCATGTGGCGAAGCATGTCTTTGTCTCAATTGGCCTTTGCCAACAGCTTCTCCAGATGTATATTTACCCGAGTGAGTACAGTATCTTGGTCAGCTGGTGTCATGTCACCGGGCCTCTTTCGATTCCACTGCCTGTCCTCACGGATTTGGCGCACCTCATAAAATGTGAGCTCATCCTCGAGCTGTTTGTTGCGCTGCTCCAAATAGTTAATCACCCACTGAGCCTTCTGCAATTGGTCTTTCAGCCGGTCATTCTCGGCCCTTTGCTCCTGGATGACTTCCCTCAGCTTCGAGCTAGGAGAGCCCGTATCAACATCAATGACTGTCATATCGGTGTCCCGGCCTCCTGATGGGCCCTCATCATGCATGGGCCTCTTGCCCCTGTCTTTTACCTGTACCCGCACCAAGAAGAAATGAGACCCTTTCCACATCACGTGGGATAATACTCGCCGTGTCGATGAAGCTCAGCATGTCCCTTCCACCATGGGCAGTAAATGCCCAGAAACACGCAATTTAGGCTCCGTGGCTCGCCGATGTCCAAAACAAAGGAGTGCATGATATGCCCAACCTCAAGCATGTCCGGCTGGTGAGGGCTCTCCTGCAATCATAAACTGCCCGGAGGCCGTTGTGGCACTCGAAAGTCTCTAGAAATGAAATCCTCCTATGATGCCCGCTTCCCGCCAACCGATGTGACACCAAGATTTTGATCAGCCAAATGATATATACCCCCGTACTGCCGCACCGGGCTCTCTTCTTCTTGCACATATGTAACCATCTTCTATGTTCCGATATGAAATATGAATATTCATCATACGCACCCTTGTGAAGTGCATCAGCAAACGAACATGATATGAGAAAAGACGAGCATACCTGCCCTCACAACTAAAATACTGAATGATAAGCCTCATGAGTGGTGCATACTCATCTCTCAAGAATCTAATTGGAAAAACTCTGCTCAAGTAAGCCACATATCCAGTTTTAATGTATGGCTCATAGTGAAATTTCTCTAACTGCTTACCCTTGCTCCATTCCTTGCCTATGTTCGGTATGCCAGTGGCTTGAGCAATAGTCAAAGGTGATACAATGAAATCAACTCCAGCAAGGTTTACCCGATCACCCTGTAAATGAAGAACAAACAGTCATGCTAATTCACGATGAGGTCGGGTTTGTACAACCATCTCACAAAACCTGAAACATGACAAGAACCGAAAACAATCCATAGCTAATGGACATGCCTGCAACCGAGCCAAAGAAGTAGGCTCCTCTCTGCGATGATCACCACTTCTGTTTTCTCTGCGAGAACTCCGTGGCACATTACCTTCAACCACCGAATCACTGCCTGACCCTGGCTCATATTCTGACTCTGTCTCTGACATATCTCTGATTAAACTTTTGGCAATATGTATGCTGATATGAATGCAGTGAAAGCAAAATTAGGATGTATGTTTAACACTCAACCAATATCCCACCGCCAAAACACCATCAAGGAATCAAATTATGGATAAAATCTCTGCTTCAAATGGACTAAAAAGGCACCATCTCTGTTTTGAATGCAAATGAAACTTTTACCAAATAGGAGCAAGCAACCTTCAAAAGTTTGGACACATTTAGTTAAAGGAGAGCATGGTATTAACAGTGATATGTTTGTCTACGAGTTATGAGCATAAAGGTTTCAATGGGCCATTCGAAACAACGACATGAGCATATGCTAACATTGGGCAATGTGACTCATTACAAACATGAGGAATGTGACTCAAAGGGTTTAAACATGGCATAACACTAACAATGGTAGTAGTGGTATTATGGGTATGATAACAAATTGATTTTGATGTTATATAGAAGGCTGGCCATATCACTGTTTAAAATAGCAAACACACTCTTTACACCATTCATTTTCATTTCAACCCTGAAAACAATAATCTTATAACAGTGGGGCTTTAAATCCTTCATTTGCATATTAGAAACCACCCATGATGACACAAATATGTTCGAAAACCCCAAGTGATTGATGAAAACCTGTTTTGAAGGCAACTGGAGTCGATTCCGAGCCAATCTGGGCGCTCAAACTCAATTCCAAAACTCTGTCTCTGTTTGGGTCGCGCAGGCTCTGTTTGGGTCGTGCAGCCCAGGTGGGTCGCGCACCTGCAAACCCACAGTGCTGAACTGAGTCTGCGTGGGTCGCGCAGCCCAGGTGGGTCGCTCTGCCTCAAGTTGGGTCGCGCAACCCTAAAACTCTGTCTACGCCCTTCAAAAGTCTGAAATTGGCCTCAACTTTGCAAATACGATTTGGGAGGAATGAAATCGTTTCAAATGAACTTGTTTGGCTTTTATAATGTCACAAATATCTTCACAATCAGATTTTATTTCAAATCAAACTTCAAAACCCATATTACAAATGTTTTTGTAATTTTCACTTTGGCTTTTTCAAATACAAACTTCCTTTGGCTTTTTTCTGAGATCGATACTAATGATTTTGCTGTCTTCTTGCAGGGATATGACTATCTTGGCTAGAGAAAAGACCAGGGGTCTGATTTTACAATGTCTTCATGGCGGAACAATTACAATTTATTACAAAATGATAATAACAATTTCTAGTTCCAAAACAGGGTTTTGGACTAGAAATGTATTTTTTTTAAGAAAATGCCGATGATAATAAAATAGAAATCACAAGTGCTGCATAGAGATTTTCCCCTAGATCCCAAATCGGGACGAACAACTTGATTTTTCATTATATTCCTTTTAGTGTTACAACACATATATATACATGTCGAAGCATACATAAACCCTAGATTAGAACATAATCGTAGTTCCCTTGACTATATGTACAAAATACTAGGGGCCGAAAACCATCGTACCCCAAAACCATGTGCAAACGCATGCAAAAAACCATGGGCAGATCTGCCCACTGGAAAATAAGGACCAAAATTTTTTTCTGAGGCGTTGCCTTGGACCCTGACAAGGGGGGCTACTATCCCCCCCCAAGACCCCCCCCCGACGTTGTGAGCCTGGGGCAGCAATGTACAGCGGGGGCTATCGCCCCCCATGTGACCTCCCCTGCGCATGATTAGTCGTGGAAAGAATATCAAACATACTCAACATTCTCCCAGTTGTTGTTTTCTTTCCGTAGGGGGCCACAGGAGAGCTTAGTCATTATCCCAGTTCTGCAACACCCATTGTTTCTCTACACCAAGAAAACTTCTGAGTGCTTATAGACTTTGTCAATGCATTTGCAACATTCTTCAAAGTGTCCACCTTTACCGGCAACACCCTTTTAGCCACAACCATATCTCTCACAAAGTGATATTGAACATCAATGTGCTTTGTCTTTGAATGATAAGTAGGGTTCTTAGCCAAGAAAATTGCACTTTGGCTATCACAATCTATCCTTATAGCTTGCTGCACCAGCCCCATACTTGAACACAATCTCTGCAACCAAACTGCTTCCTTTCTTGCATGAGTGGCTGCTATGTATCCAACCTCTGTAGTTGAAAGAGCCACTACAGACTGTCTTTTACTCATCCAACTGATTGCACCTCCAAATAGGCTAAATACATACCCACTTGTAGATCTTCTTTGGTCCAGATCTCCAGCCCAGTCTGCATTAACAAAACCACGAATTTCCAACACTCTTTCCAATTCGGGTCTTCCCTGGTAGCACAAGCCATAACCACTAGTTCCACGTAAAACCCGCTTCACAGCTGTCTAGTGCTCCTTCCCTGGGTTTGACATAAACCTGCTCAATACTCCCACTACATGTTCAATTTCTAGTCTATTACATACCATTTCATACATCAGGCTACCTACTGCACTTGCATATGGAACACGGGACATATCCTCCTCTTCTTCTTGTGTCTTGGGACACTATTCAACAGACAGCTTTGTACCTACAAGACTCAGAATATTCACCGGTTTACTATCCTGCATATTGAACTTCTGTAATATAGTCTTAACTTACTTCCTCTAGTTTAACCAGAGCTTCCTCTTTGCCCGATATCTCTTAATTTCCATGCCCAAAATATAGTTTGCATCACCAAGATCCTTCATGTCGAATTTGGAGAACAGTTGGGTCTTCAAATCTTGGATAATTTCTTTGTAATTTCCAATCAACAACATATCATCCACATACAAGACCAAATAAATAACACGATCACCAATTAATTTAAAATAAACACAGTGATCCTCCTTGCTTTTGGTGAAGCGAAGTCCCCATATGTAGGTATCAAATTTCCGATACCACATCCTTGGTGACTGTTTTAACCCATACAGAGACTTCTTTAACTGGCATACTAGTTGTTTCTTCCCCTTCACCATAAAGCCTTTAGGTTGTTTCATGTATATCTCCTCTTCCAGATACCCGTGAATAAATGTTGTCTTCACATCCATCTGTTCTACCTCAAAATCAAATGCAGCAGCAACAGATAAAAGTAATTTAATAGAAGTAACTTTGGCATCAGGAGAAAAAATATCTCCAAAATCAATTCCCGGCACCTGGGAATAACCTTTTGCTACCAATCGAGCTTTTTATTTCTCCACCTTTCCTTCTACATTCATCTTCTTCTTAAACACCCATTTTCTCCCAATGGGCTTCCTTCCAGCCAGCAACTCCACCAGATCCCATGCCTCATTTTTATGCAAGGATGCCATTTCATCAACCATGGCCTCCTTCTAGAGTTTTCCATCCTTTGAATCTACTGCCTCCCTGATATTTCTTGGATCATCATTAGTTATATTTAAAGAAAAAATTGAATAGAAAGTATATGGACTATACCTTTCTGGTTTTCTTCTTTCCCGAGCTGATATTATCATAGCTGGAGTTTGTGGCTCTTCCTCTTCTGAGTCTTCTTCTGTTATAGAGTCTGATTCATCCTCCTTTAGCTCAAACTCTATCTTCTCAGGTTCCTTTGGTAGGACTTCATGTTTAACAACATATTTAACCTCTCTAAACACCACATCTTGGCTGTACACAACCTTCCTTGTTTTTGGGTTCCAGAGCTTGTAACCCTTTAAACCATTCTTATACCCAATAAAGATGCACCTTTCAGATTTATTATCCAACTTTTTCCTTTTCTCCCTTGGAACATGTACATATGCATCACATCCAAATACCCTCAGATGTGAAAGAGAGGGTTTCTTACCAATCCATACCTCATGTGGAGCCTTATTCTTCAATGCCGATGAAGGTGATGTGTTAGCCAAATAACATGCAGTCTCCACTGCCTCTGCCCAGAATTCTTGTCCTAACCCGGTACCATTGAGCGTGCTTCTTGCCTTTTCCATCAGCGTTTTGTTCATTCTTTCTGCAACTCCGTTTTGCTAAGGTGTGTATGGAGTAGTCTTCCGCCGTGCTATACCACACTTCTTACAGAACTCTTCAAATTCCCTGTTGCATTTCTCCCCACCATTATCTGTCCTGAACACCTTTATCTTCTTCTCTGTCTGGTTTTCCACCAAAGCCTTAAATTCTTTAAATTTGTCAAATACTTCATATTTCTTCCTCAATAAATATATCCATGTATTTCTTGAGAAGTCATCTATGAATGAAAAATAGTACACAAAATTACCTAGTGATGGAACCGACACAGGTCCAAACACATCACTGTGCACAAGCTCTAATATCTTGTTCGCCCACTTAGCACCTAAAGGAAAACTCACCCAATTATGCTTCTACCATAAATCGAAATCCAAAGAAGGAAAGCTCACCCTCTTAGCACCAGAAATCAAAATCCAAAGAGCTATTAGACATACCTTCTACCATACCATTTCCATGTAGTATCTGAAGGCCCTTCTCTCCAATATGTCCAAGCGTTTGCTGCCATAGCATGGTCTTTTCTCCAGAGACCACTAGGATTTCTGCTCCACTTTCGGGAACCACATAATTGTTGCACCCAACAATAACAGTGCTGCCTTGAATCTTGTACAGAGTTCCAATCCAAACTCCCCACATTAATACCCGTGCTCCCTGAACCATCTTACAGGTATCTTTATCGAACGCTATTTTTACACTTGCATCATCCATCTTGCTTACAAAAATCATATTTCTAGCCAATGCAGGAATGTGCAGAACACCAGGAAGTGTTCTAATCCTTCCACCTTGCAGCTTCAGCTTGAATTTTCCACGTTCGATGATTCTGGCCTTCCTATCATCACCTAAGAAGACATCACCACTATCATATTTCTCATACTTGCAGAACCACTCCCTATGCAGAGTGAAGTGAAAGGATGCACCCGAGTCAATCAACCATGACTCACGATCTACATGTGTATTTGAAGAAGAAGACAAATACACATCCCCAGCTTCATTCGAGGTGGTTTTTGCCTCTGCAGAAGGAGCATCATCAGATCCCTTTCCTTTCTCAGGAGCTTTAGATCTGCAGTCCTTCTTGTAGTGCCCTTCCTTTTCGCATTTCCAGCACACCTTTACAAACTTTCTAGGAGATTTAGATCTCCCTCTAGATTTAGATCTCCCACTCAAAACCTTATTCTTTTTTCTTTTCTGGGACCTTCCTTGTACAGATAAGGCATCTCCATTCTGACCCTCCATATTTTTCCATCTCATTTTCTCCAACAGCAAGGTTGAGACAATGTCATCAAAATTTAAGGTAGTTGTATTGCTACCCATTGCAATAACTAGAATGTCCCACGAATCTAGTAGAGAACACAACAAACTGATGCACTTATCTTCATCTGATATTTTAATATCATTAGATGATAGCTGACTTACCATAATATTGAAGGCGTTTAGATGCTCTGTCACCGAGTATCCATCCTTCATCCTAAGGTTATACAGCTTTTTCCATAAGAAAAATTTATTCACCAGAGATTTAGATTGTTACAAAGTCCCTAGCTTGTCCCACAAGCTCTTCGCCGTAGCTTCCCCAGATACATTCAACAATACTGAATATGAGACACACAACCATATTGTGCTCTTTTCCTTTCAATCTAGTTTCTTCTGGTCTTCATCTGACATTGTCGTTGGTTTAGCACCTGGATCTACCACAATCCACTGATCTTTATCCACCAACAGATCCTCCATATTGAGCTTCCACAACTTAAAACTCTGACCATTAAATTTCTTGATCTCTATCTTCTCGTTGCTCACCATCTTCTTTCACCACAAGAATTGATCTCACAGATCTCCCACTGAACAGGGTCTACCTCAGGCCTGAGAAAAAAACCCTTCAGTAGCAAAGGCATCCCCTTGAAGATGAAACTACTCTGATACCAAATGTAGGTTTTAAACCTGTACGTAAATGATCTACGAATGAAACTTTAAAACAAAAAATAAACAATAGCGAGAGCATACAACATAAAACAGATAAACACAAAGATTTTCCCCTGGATCCCAAATCGGGATGACTAGCTTGATTTTTCATTATATTCCTTTTAGTGTTACAACACATATATATACATGCCGAAGCATACATAAACCCCAATCCATTAACCTTGGATTAGAACATAACCATAGTTCCTTGATCAGATCTACAAAGTACTAGGGGCCAAAAATCATCGTACCCCAAAACCATGTGCAAACCCATGCACAAAACCATGGGCGGATCCGCCCACCGGAAAATAAGGACCAAAAGAAATTTCTAGGGCGCTGCCCCGGACCCTGACAGAGGGGGGTACTGCCCCCCTGTCACCCCCCCACGCGTGACTATTCATGGAAAAAATATAGCACATACCCAACAATCATCAACTTTCAACCTTTCATGTAACTATTCGACATCTACAACATGTTTGTCTCAAAAAGGCATAACTTCTTCATCCAGCAGTCATTTTCTGAGCCCTTTTTTTTAACAACTTAATTTTTCGAGATCTTTCCATTGGAGCAGTTAGTTTTATCCTTTTTCAACTTTAGTTTAGAAGAAAAAAATGGAAAGTGCATGCCCGGTTATTCTTAACAACAACAATTATTTCCAATGGCTATCCTACATGATAGACTTAGAAGTAAAGCGATTTATATAATAGCCTCAGGACAAGAAATTAAACCTATCAATGGAGATAACACCACTAAATGGGAAAATAACCAATATCAAGCACAAGAGTTGATAGGAATGTCCATTTCTCAAGATCTTCAATTTCATATCCAAGAAATTTACAACTCTAATGCAGCTATGAAAAAGCTAAATAATGTTTTTGGCATTCAAAATGAAATACAACCCACTATATTAAAAATGAGTTTCTTACTTTGGACCCAAACAATTTCTCCTCTATTTAATATTTTTTGTCCAAATTCAAGACCCTTAGACTTATTTTGGAAGGTTGTAAGGTAAAAAAGGAAGATGGTTGCCTTATCTATTCCATTCTTGCTAAGCTTGGACCTGCATACTCTGTATTTGTTTCCACCTTCCATTCCACTAGGGAAGCCCTCATTTCTCAAGGAACATCCTACAAGTCCCCTGTTTTGATGCCTTTTGTGATTCTTTGATAAGAGAACAATAAAAACTATTACACCTTGGTCTTATCAATACTGAAACTCTTCTAAGAAAGCCTTAGAAACCCAAAAACAACCGTATCAAAAGAATCCCAAGAAGAAGTATCCTAAAAAGAATGGTCCTAAACCAAACAAGGGTCTTAAGAAAATTCAGCCGAAAACTGAAAAAGCAACTCACCAAACTAATAAGGAAAATAAAAGCAAAGGGAAGAAAACAGCTAGACATTGCAAATTTTGTAATCATTATAGTCATGTAGAGTCTTAATGTTTTAAGAATAATGAAGCCTTGGAAGAAGCAATGAAGAAGCACCACATCAATTTGGAGAACTCTTCAACTTCATATTCAGGAATGACACTTTCTACTTGTGGTTGTCAAGCATCAAGATCTGGTTAAGCATTAAATGTATCTTCTTCTTCTCATTCTCATGAGTGGCTCATTGATACTGGAGCTTCTTACCACATGGCCAAAAATAAAGCCATGTTTTCTTCTTTAAATGATTGTAACACCAAAAATATTTATGTTGGTGATGATAGAGCTCTTAGTGTTGTAGGATATGGAACCATTCATCTAGATAATGGTAATTTTAATGATGTATTATGTGTTCCTAACTTGTCCTCCAAAATTATATCTATTTATTAGATAACTCATTCAGGTGAAGGGAAAACAATAGAATTCTCACCTCATGATGTTGTAATCAAGGACCTCCGTAATATTCCCAAATGGGGAATGCATCAATACTATGCTGAAGGAAAGAAAAATAACACAAATAATCTTTTATAAAGTAGGAGGCCAATATGGAGACCTTTCATTTGTCATTACAGCAGGAAAATACATGTTAAAAGTGGCCCATAAGATGCATGACAAGAAAATACAAGTCTCCAATGATAGAAATCCCTCAAAATGAGGTGTTGCAACCATATATTAAGATAGAAAAGCTTTACAATGTTATTTTATTGGCTCTGCAATAGCTGTGGATTAAACTTCATATCTAGAGCAAGTAAGTGGACAAAAAGTTAGATCTATACCATATCCATACACTATACAAGCTCCTCTAATGAACCCCCTTGGGGTTTTTAGAAAAGCACCTAGTACAAAATGTAGATTTGAGATCTAAGACTGCAGATCTATGGAAATATTCAGATCTAGAAATTCGATATGATCTGATATAAACAATAAAATGATCTCCTCCAACAGATCTCCAAAATGAAGGGCAGATCTCCAACACTGAGAAAATCAGCTCTCCAATGGTGTGTTGAACCACCCTAAAACTGCACCTACAGAAATAACACAGATCTGGATCTATACTGTGATGTAGGGATCAAAATATAGTTGGATTTCAGCCAAGATATGAAAATGATGCTCAATATCTTCAATATTGTCCTCTCAATGAAGTAGAACCCCCCTCCACTGAAAAGAAGCACTGAAATGGACTAGATCTGAAAGATCTAATCTCCACTTGCTGCAGCTTGCAAAAACTGTGAAACCTCAATAGGATCTGTGTTGTATTTGAAAGAATTAGCTTAGCCCTAATCCAAATAGTGGACAATGCAATACAAACTCTCCCAAGAGCCACTCGAACAGGAACACCCAATGCTAAACATCATTCAATCTCAGCTAAACAACAAGAGAAAGATATATGTCTAAACACACAATATATTAAAAAATATGATAATCATCAACAACCTTCAAATGCTTCCATTCCCTTCTTTTTATAAGACAAGAGCTTGCAAACCCTAAACCACTTCCAATGAGATCACTTCTTTCACACAAGGCATCTCCATCTAAAATTGCATTGTGCCTCATTGATGACCACTCCTCCATGACAGTGATGTATATTTCGTCAAGGTTGACCTAGGAAAAGTGTTGTAGCCCCTGTCCACACCTTAGGATGCTTTATTAAGCTGAAAATATGACCCACTTTAACATCAGAAGTGGTTTTATTCACAATAAAGAGTTTTATGGGTCTCCGTACCCACTTATTCACCTTTCTAAGTGACAAAACAAAATTTTAATATTCCCATTAGTTGTAGGCTAATTTCAGGAATATTAGAGTCCTCCCCTCCAAAATTTTGCTTGTCCTCAAGCAACTACAAGAACATTACAAAATCTTCAATGGATATTTCTCCTCCCAAGAATACAATTTTTCCTTTGGTGAATAAACCAAATAGCTTTCATCATGAAGAAGTGGGAGATATATGGAAAGAGTTTTATGTTGTCCATTGGCCTCCTTAAGGCATGAGATATGATAAAGGTTGGGTGCTTAAAACCCAATGAGAAACTTCAATATCCATGCTATCATCCAAAAAAAGTGAGCCATATTTCTAGCTCATAGAAATATTCACCAATCCCCTGCTTATGCAATGTGTAGGGGCTGCATGGCTGAAAATGATAGGTAATATTGTTCAACTTACGCTATCTCTCCCTCCATTTATGATAAATTTGGAGCTGTTGATCTTGGGCTACAATAATATATTCCTCATGAAGCCAAAATATACTTGCAATATCATGATTCCACTCATTGGTTCTAGGGAGCCTCATTACCCAGTCCTCCATCCATATAGTCAACAGATTGTCATCACCATATGGGCTCCAAAAGAAATATGGACTAAGTGTCATATGACATCTTGGATGGTGACAATAGTCCCTCCATTGAGACCAATGTTCTTCTTCTTCTTGTTGTCTCACAACATGATATAATAGGTGGCCATCCAACCACCATATTTCTGCCATAAGCTTCTCAAAAGCTTGAAAATAGTAGAGGATATTAACTATTGGCTGAATATGATCCAAGCCAAACATGTCTTGCCAAAAATCCTCCCAAAGACATAAGTAAATCATATGGCCATTTTCATAAGGAAACAAGTGATGTAATGTAGCAGCCATATAATGTCCCATCCTCCTCTTGAAGCATGAATAAATTTGAGAAGTTTCATTCCCAATGGACACATCCCACCAATGTGTCGTCCCTCCAATCATTTCCCCAACAAAATTAAGATCAACATCACTATACATAAACAAACAAATGCAATGATGGAGGTGGATCATAGTCCCACATGTGGAATCAGTGCAGTAGATATCCTGACTGCGTCAGATAAAGATGTAGTAAGTGGTTTCCCCACCACTTACTTGTCTCCCATGTAATCTCACTATGGCTAAAGGTGTGAGATATATTTGGTGCTTTTGGAATTCACCCACAATGATACAATATCTCCCTTTGTCCTCTAAGGGAGTGTCCATGTTTAGAAATGTTTGTGGCAAAAAGTTGGCCATGAAGTTTTTATGGAATAACACGCCTCTTAGGAGCTATGGCTTGCACATACATGGTAAAAGAATACAAGTAATAATCAAATGAATTATGAGATACAAAAGCATAGAGTCATGTATCTTCCCCATCTCCACATGGTTCATGCATATTTGAAAATGGTGATATAACTCCTCTTCAAAGCATTCCCAAGTGTAGAACTCCATGATGGTGTTGAAAACCTTCACAGAATAAGTATGGTTGAAAAGGAATTCTTCATGTGCTCTTTGTAGCAACTTCTCCTTGAGCTTGGAAGATCTAGATAAGAATATCATACCATGATAATAGATGAATTCATCTTGGACTGAATAGCCCTCCTCATGTAGTTGGTCATCAAGTATCATGCATGTGAAAAGATCCTTTGAATAATCCACCAATAGTTGGGATTTTCAATATGGATAAATCTCCCATAGTGATAGCATTGATGATCTATCAACATAAATTTCTATCATATGGCTGCTCTCCTCCTTGACATCTCCCATGCAAAAGGTATGTGTTGGAAGTTTTCTATCCTTCCCTTTCTTCTCATCCCACAACGCAGAATCTGAAATGAGTGTGGGTGATAAGAATGTTGGTAGAGTGTCTCCCACTTCTTGGAGTCTACCCAAGACTCTCAAAATTTTATCATGGTCCCTCAATGCTCCTTCATGAGCCAAATATATCAATGTTGCATCATGTTGAGAGAACACTTTATTATTTTTCCAATTAGGGGGTTTCCCTGGTGGAATGCCTCCATGTAAAGAGACATCAAAATCTGAAGTAGATTGTATAACGAGTGGACTAATGTGTCCCTCCATTTACTACATAAATTAGTCTCCTTCTTCTAAATATAAACCCCTTATAAACAAGGCTTCATGCTCCTCATCCTTGGATGTTGATCCATCCTTCATCTTCCTCCTTAGATCAAGGTGTTGCTGCCCATTTCTACTGTCACATGATGCTCCTTGGGAACCTTTTGCAAAGATGAAAAATATCCACCTCTTAAAGCAATAACTTCATGCCCATCCCCATGTGGTGATGGTTCTTCTTCTGAAGTGACAATGCTATTATTGCCTTCTTGCTTTTCCTCCTCATCAATATTTGAGAGTACGTCATCAACAATGAGAGACCCTAGATCTTGGTCTTCCTTTGAAGGAGGAATCTCCATGTCTTCCTTTTGAGAAGAAACCTCTTCCTGCAATGGGGATTTTTCCCTTGGCAAAGTATCACACATGTTTTTATCCCCTTCGATAGAAATCTGAAGTGGAGTTGGTGTAATAGATATTTCCAAATCATGCAAAGGTTTTAAATTCTCATTCTTTTCTAGCTCAATCAAATATGTTTCAGATTGTTTTACATAAAATCTCTTCACTAATATATTAGTGAATCTTGCATAAGTAGATATATATTCATTTATTAATTAAAAGGATTCAAATAACCACTAAGCATAAGCTTTACCTTTGAGATGCATCACTGCTATCCAAAGGGATTCCTTTTCTAAAACTTGATGTAGATGAAAATATGAGTTTAGCTGATCTATCCAATCCTTAGCTGTGCATGTGGAAGATCCATCAAAATTTAGCATAAAGAATTTACCTCTTTTGCTTCTGTTGTGCTTGCTACGTCTTCTTTCCTCCTTGATTTGGCAGAACTCTTGGAAGTTCAAGTGCTCTTTGAATCTCCAAGATTGAGATTCATACTCTTAAATATAATCACTCAAATTATCCTCCTTTGGTGCACCTTCTTTCTCCATCTCCCTTGCAGTAAATCTGGGCATAGTATAATGTTGTAGATCTACATGTGTGGATGAATGATCAAAACCATAATGTGAATATTTAGGGCTTGCTTAATATGAAAATATTCTTGTGGTACATTCATGTATTTCCCTCCTCATTCCCTTGATTTTTCTTTTAAGCTCATGCATAATTTGGAGAAGATTTTTTGAGATCTCCTTCCCTTTCATTCCTCTAGATAAAGGGGTTTTACCCTTGTCTTCTTTCTCATTAGTGTAATCAAATATTTTGTGTCTTCTCTTTTGATACCACCTCTCTCTGTCAGTAAGAGGTTCTCCTTTTCTAGAAGACATATTTCTTTTTAGAAAGCACATCCTATGCCAAGATGATGCTCCGATACCATTGTAACATTCCCAAATGGGGAATGCAGCAGTACAATGTAGAAAGACATGAAAATAACACAGATCATATTTTATAAAGTAGGAGGCCAATATGGAGACCTTTCATTTGTCATTACAATAGAAAAATACATGTTAAAGGTGGCCCACAAGATGCATGACAAGAAAATACAAGTCTCCAATGAAAGAAATCCCTCAAAATGAGGTGCTAAAACCATATATTCAGATAGAAAAGCCTTACATCATTATTTTATTGGCTCTACAACAACTGTGGATTAAAAATCAGATCTAGAGCAAGTGGACAAAAATTTAGATCTATACTAGATCCATACACTATACAAGCTCCTCTAATGAATCCCCTTGGGGTTTTCAGCAAAACACCAAGTACAAAATGTAAATCTGAGATATAAGACTGTAGATCCATGGAAATATTTAGATATGGAAAGTGGATATGATATGATATAAACAATAAAATGATCTCCTCCAATATATCTCCAAAGTGAAGGGCAGATCCCCAACACTTAGAAAATCAACTCTCCAATGGTGTGTTGAACCACCCTGAAACTGCACCTACAGAAATAATGTAGATTTGGATCTATACTGCACTGTAGGGATCAAAATATAGTTGGCCTATAGCCAATATATGAAAATGATGCTCAATATCCTCAATAATATCCTCCCAATGAAGTAGAACCCTCCTCCACTAAAAAGAAGCATTGACATGGACTAGATCTGAAAGATATAATCTCCACTTGTTGTAGCTTGCAAAAGCAGTCAAACAATCAATAGGATCTGTGTTGTAGTTGAAAGAAGTAGCTTGGCCCTAAGCTAGATAGTGGAAAATGCAATACAAACTCTCCCATGAGCTACTCAATGGGAAGAGGTGGGATTCCCGACCAGGAACACCAAATGCTAAAAATCATTCAATCTCAGCTAAATAGCAAGAGAAAGATATATGTATAAACATACAATATATTCAGAAATTTGATAATCATCAACAACCTTAAAATGTTTTCGTCCCCTTCCTTTTATAAGACAAGAGCTTGCAAACCCTAAACCACTTCCAATGAGATCACTTCCTTCACACAAGGCATCTCCATCCAAAACTCCGTTGTGCCTCATTGATGGCCACTCCTCCATGAGAGCGCTACAGATTTGGTCAAGCTTGACCTAGTAAAAATGTTTTAGTGCCTGTCCACACCTTAGGGTACTTTATTAAGTTGAAAATGTGATCCACTTTCACATGAGAAGTGGTTTTAGTCACAATAAAGAGTTTTATGGGTATCCCTACCCAATTATTCACCTTTCTAAGTGAAAAAACAAAATTTTAATATTCCATTTAGTTATAGGCTAGTTTTAGGAATATTACAACCTCAAAGATCCTAGACATATTTTAGCTACTCGCATTGCTAATGATTCGACAAGGTTGTAAAATTTTGACAACTTTGGGTCAGCATGTCTTCCCTCCATTTTTGTTTCTCATAATTATGAAGTGAGCAAAATTTTGCATGAGTGATTTGGTCACTTAAACTATCACTCTCTTCAAACTCTATGTAAAGAAAATATGGTGAGAGGTCTTCCTATGGTATCTTTCCAAGATGGTGTTTGCTTCGGATGTGTACCCGGAAAACATCATTGGGATAGTTTTGACAAATGTGGCTCTTGCCACGCTTCAACCCCTTTTAAACTTGTGCACAGTGATTTATGTGGCCCACTTCCTGTTTTTTATTTCCCTATTTGCAAGTACTTCTTCAATTTTATTGATGATTTTTCTAAATGCACTTGGGTATACTTCTTAAAACTCAAGAGTGAAGTTTTTAACATTTTTTTGGCATTTGAGGCCTTCGTTGACAAACAACATAGACATGAACATTAATTTAAGATTAGACAATGGAGGAGAATATGTTAGCAAAAAATTTATCAAATTTTTCACTGAGCATGGCATTCAATTGCAATATATTGTTCCATATACTCCACAACAAAATGTTGTAGCTGAAAGGAAGAATCACACCTTAAAAGAAATGTCTAATTGTATGCTTCAATCTAAAAGACTTAGTCTCAAATTTTGGGTAGAAGTAATTAACTGTGAGAATTAAAAAATTAAATCTCACTCCTAATAAGGTTTTAAGGAATATAACTCCAGAAGAATGATGGAGCTCAATCAAACAACATGTAAGTCACTTTCATGTTTTTGGAAGTGATGCTTAGGACCATATTCTAGATGTGAAACATAAAGCCGTAGAACCTAAGAGTGAAAAATGCATTTTTGTTGGATATTCTAAAGATGTCAAAGCATATAGAATTATTCAACCAAAATCAAAAAATATAATCATTTTAATCATTATTTCGTCAGGTGTGCCAACTTTTGCCTGTGAGCCTCATTCGGAATATGTGCCACCTCTCTCTATCTCTTCTATTTTTTATAACATTCCTTCTAGTTCAAATGATGACAGTGAGGATTAAAATCCTCCTCCACCTCTTGAAGATATTCCTTCAGCTCCACAACTTCCAAGATAGGTCTTCTCTAATCAGGATGAAACATGTTCTCTTGTAGGTGACCCTGCAGATCAACGTCGTACACGTTCTGAGTTCGAAAGAGCCTCTCACTCATTGGCTCAAGTTCCTAAAAATCTTGATTCAGACACCTTTAAATAAGCTTTAGGTCATCCATATTGGGATGAAGCTATGAATGAAGAATATCATTCCTTATTAGCAAACAATACTTATGCTCTTGTTCCTATTCCAAAGGGAAGAAAACTTGTCAGATGCAAATGGTTTTACATTGGACTAGATGGGAAAGTGGATATACATAAAGATCGTCTTGTTGATAAAGGATTTTCAGAAGTTGAAGGAATTGACTATACTAAAACCTTCTCCTCTGTTACCAAAATGAATTCTATCCACCTTATTCTTTCCCTTGTTACCTCCTTTAAATTGGAAGTCCATTAGATGGATGTTAAATTCGCCTTATTACATGGATATTTTCATGAAGAAATCTACATGGAACAACCCCCTGGCTTTATCCAAAATGACTCTAGACTTTTTTTTCCCCTTACAAAGTCTCTCTATGGTCTCAAACAAGCTCCTCGGGCTTGGTATGCCAAAATGGATAGATTTCTCTTAGATAGTATATTTTTTAGGTGTCACGACAACACTGTCTACACCAAGAAAGTGGGTAAGGCCTTCATTATCCTTGTTCTTTATGTTGATGATCTTATCCTTACTGGTAGTGATCCCAACTGTATAAACCATGTGAATTCTAGTTTCAAATAAGATTGAAATGACAGACTTAGGACACTTTCATTATTTCCTTGGTCTTCAAGTCTTGCAATCCAAAGAAGGTATTACCCTTTCTCATTCCAAGTATGCATGTGATCTTCTACACCACTTTCACATGGAAGACTGTAAGCAAACCCCTTCTCCCTTTCAGTCAGGAGTCAAGCTTTTAGTCACTTCTACTACCCCTGAAGTTGATGCTACCTTATACCATCAACTTGTTGGTTAAATTTTGTATCTAACCCATACCCATCCTAACATTTCCTTTGCCATTGTCTTTGTTGCTTGGTTTATGCACCAACCTCATGAAAGTCACTAGAAAGTAGCTAAAATAGTACTTCGATATATTCGATGTAAAATTTAGTTCGGTATTCACTACATTGGAGGAAACTCTACTGTAGTTATTAGCTCTTGGTTTAGGACCTATTACATGGTCTTGTAAGAAACAAAGTGCCATCTCTCTTTCTTCGGCAGAATCAAATTATCATAGCGCCATTGAAGCTAGCAAGGAAGCCATGTGGCTTCGTCAGATCCTATATAAATTTTTTCTTCATCGGTAACATCCGACTACACTTTGGTGTGATAATCAAAGTGCCATTCATCTATCAAAGATCTAGTTCAGCATCAACATATGAAACACATTGATCTTCATATATACTTCATGAGAAATCTCATTCATGATCATGTTCTTGAATTGCAGTATTGTTCAACCACTGATCAAGTTTCCTATATATTTACAAAGTCTCTCATAGAATTGAAGTTTACCAAACTTCGATCTATGCTTGGAGTTCAGGAAAGTTATCATTAAGGGGGGATAGGCTCTAATGCCTCCTTCCTTCTCCTATTGTGTCACCTTTGTAAATCCTTCAATCCTATCCCAAGTTGTTCTTAAGGGGGGATGTCAGGATATTTTGACACATAGGAAATATTCTCCTTTTGTGTCACCCTTGTAAATCCTTCAATCCTATCCCAAGTTTTTCTTAAGGTGGGATGCTAGGATATTCCGACACATAGGAAATAGTTAAGTATCACTTGGTCTAGCGTAGAGTTAGGTAAAATGTGTTTCTTTACTATGTACATTTGTAACTTATAATATGACGGTCACGACATGTAGTGATTCGATGATTCACTCTCCTTGGTATTACCGACACTTGATCTGTGGCTTAGCACTCGATTGGTCCATGGTCTCTATTTAAAGTGCATGGAGGGTCATTTCTATGGTAACCTTTTAGGAGAGAAAATTATATAAATTATCTTTTCTATATTAATAAATCACTTGAAGTGTCCATTTTAGCTCAGGCCTTGGACTGTTTCCCTCTTCGAGGGTTTTGACCACATCATGTACCAGTGTACTTATTTGTGATATTTTTGTGAGTGGTGACCTTTGGTGTTTGATCTAAGGAACTTACCCTGTAAATTCCTACACCATCCTCTATGTTCAACCACACATATACCTCAGTAAACCTGCTGAAAATAAAACATACTGCCATGGCGATTTATAACATAGATCGATGCAGTATTTACAATGATCACCCCGCTGAAAATAAAACCAACATGAAAACCTAAAAACATGATAACTATAATGACATGAAACTTTTTGATCATCGGTTGCCATTGATGTCAACCCAAGCAACACCAGGGGCTACCCCAATATTGCATGAGAATTTTAACCTACAAAATTAATATATTCTGGGTCAATAATGCTTTTTATGGTTTCTACTTGTCGACATGTTTCCGTTGATATGTGGCACGCCACGTAATTCTTCACGGTTTGATAGATATTCATGTTTGAATTTTGTACCCCCAGTTAGTTGAATAAAACCCCATGGGGTTTTGGTGTGGGTCATTGAAAAAGCATAATTAATATTTTTTAAGCTCCTAAAATTCCTCCCATGTTCACTTGTTGAAGCCCCTCTCAACCAAAACATTTATATAAATTGTGATCCTCATATCCTCCTTATGCAATGGATTTCACCATCTGAAATAGGTCATCGTGGAATTTTCGCTCCAACCTTTTTTCTACGATGGTTCAGAATTGAAAATTTTTATGAGACAAATCCAAAATCCTGAGGAAGCTCCTGTAAAAATTTCATTTCAAGGTGTTCAATATTTTCAGAGATATGGTCTTTGGAAGTTAGTGTTTTGGCAAGCTCCTGAAATTCATCTAAAAAAAGTGAGCTTGGGAAAATCATAATAACTTTGTCTTTGAGTATCAGATTTGAATTCTGTAAAAAGTGGTAGATAGTGGATAGAGTGTAGTTTTGTATTTATCAAAGCTAGATCTGAATGAAGAAACAGTGACATGTGGCACTCCGTACAAGTTCACTCTACTGGAACAGTCCGTAATTGGGGCATTGTTAGATATTGGACATAACTCTCCCTTGAAGAATCCAAATTGGGTCAAACATATGGTTTTGGAAAGAATACTCAGGGGAATGCTAGAGGACTAAAAATCACATATTGGGGATCTAAAATAGCAGAGATACACCAGATTTAATATCGAGCTCCTAGAAGGCAAGAAAAAGTTAGATCATGTGTTGTCAAGGGCTGCAAAGGATTAGACTTTCTAGGGCAGCAAAGAAAAGCAAGGTGCAACAGAGGGTAGCATGAAAAGAGTAGAAACCAAGGTGCATAGCAGAAATAAGGAGTTCATCACATGAAGTCTTCAAGTGGGCAGCACTACATACAGTCACTGTAAAGGTATCATTGTACTAAGTCATTGTAAATACATTATTGTAAAAATTGTTCTGGTGTCTATCTGCCAAGAGTTGAAGAGGCAGTGTCAAGAGGTCTAGGATCATTATTAGATGGTTGTGTCATATTTGGGGTTATGGTCTATTGTGTATTCTTCTTCTACATCATTCTATATCATTGTAAAGTGGACCATTTTTGCTGGTACGGGAGTCCATTCTTATTTTATTCTTTTACAGGGTGGTAGGGTGGTACTAGGGTGAGTTATAGCTCAGTGGGTGTTGGGGCATCCGTTTAGTTGACTACGAAAGAATCTTGGGAATTGGAGCATTCATCCAGTGGGAGCTGGAGAAGAATGCTTTTCTAGATTCTAGGAATTTGGAGCTTTATTTTCAATTGGAGTTGAATATTAAAGAATTATTAGAAAAACATTAGGTGGTTTTTGCCTCGGAGTGGGTTTCCACAAAAACTGTGTGCATTTGCGTTCTCTTTGTTTACTACTATCATTGTACACACACTCATAATAATTGAAGATCAACTAATGCTCTAATTGAAAGAAATATTATTTCACTCCCTCCCCTCTCAGTATTTCTAACAATTGGTATCAGAGCTTGGTTCCTTCAATAGCAGTTTAACAACTGGAAGGAGGTCATGGAGCATACCAAGAATGGTGTACCTCTATTCAATGAAAATAATTATGCACTTTGGAAAGGAAGAATGGACGTCTATCTAATGGCACAAGGTTATGAAGTATGGGACACTGTTCAAAATGGATTTACATCAACTGCGGATGAACAAGGTAAGAAGAAGTTGGTAAATGTTGCAAAAGCAAAGAATATTATTATCAGTGGACTTATTGAATTTTCTTATCATAAGGTGTTGGGTTGTAAAACCGCCAAAAATGTATGGGAAAAGATTGAGAATATATATGTAGGTGACTCAAATGTCAAAGAAGCAAAGATTCAAATCTATAGAGAAAAATTTGAGCAACTCAGAATGAAAGAAGATTGCAACATTACTGCATACTTCCAATACGTTGATGAAATAACCAAAACTCTGGAAGGGTTGGGAGAGCCAGTCGATGAGAAGAATATTATACAAAATATTCTTAGAACGTTACCAGGGAGATTCATCCCAGAGATATCGGTCTTAGAATACAGTGCAAATATAGACAAACTCAGCAAAGAGGAATTACATGGAGTTCTCATAGTATATGAAATGAGACTTGATGAAGAAGAGGGTACTTCGCATCTAGAAACTGCGTTTGTTGCATCTAAGAAAACTAATAAGGACAAACAACCTTCAATTGAAAAGACATGCACCTGCAAGTGTGAAGAAAAGGGAGATGATGAAGAAGGTATTCCAGATAAAGAATATGCTTACTTTAGGAGAAAACTAAAAATTGGTAAGGGAAAATTCAAAGGTAAAATTCCATTGATATGTTTTGGCTGTGGTGAGGTTGGGCATTTCACATCAAAATGTCCAAACAGAAGTGATGGAAACTCAAAAGGAAAGAAAGGATTTTATAAATTCAACAAGCAAGGATCCAAAAGGAACTTTCACTCTAAAGAAGATAGCTCATCATCCGATGAAGACAATGACAAAGAAGAAGAAGCAAGTGAGAGAGTATTTTTTATGGTGAATTACAATAAACAAGAGGTATCAAACCGAAGAAGAATGATTGACCATAGAATAATTTTCTAAGGAAGAAATCAAGCTTATAAAAGAGCTCAAGGCAGAGAAGATCTGTTCCAATACTCTTGAAGAACAAGTTCAAGGTCTCAAAATTGAAGTTGAAGAACACAAATTCATTGAAGAGTCACTTCAAAAGAAGATAGAAGAAAGCAACCAAAAAAGTGAAGAATTAGAAGCCGAAGTATTCTCACTACATAAGGAAGTGAAGAAAGGAAAAACTATCCAAAAATATGCCAACAGCTCAAGGGCATTGGAAGAACTCATCAAAAATCAACGATATTACAACAACAAAATTGGCATCGGTTAAAAAGAAGAAGAAGTAGGACCTTCTACAAAAAAATACAATGAACCTATGAGATTTGACATGCATGTAGACTTCATTGGACAAGACTCACAAGAGCAGCCTTTGAAGACAATTCCTCGACGAAGATTTCCATCTAGGTACCAACATATTTTTTATGTCTACTGTTATTCATGTGGAAAATTTGGTCATAAAGATGTAGAATGTTGCACTTACCCCAGGAATGAATACAATTCTAGGGGATGTGTCAAAAATGAACCTCCCAGGGCTTAGCAAAACATCAATAGATTTGAACATTTAAGAAATAATATTGAATGTTTCAAATTTCTAAACTTTGGAGACATAGCGAGAGACTTAAGACTTGAAAATACTGTAGAATAATCTTTGAAGCCACAGAATGAATGAAAATGGAAGAAGAAGAATATTGATAATTGTGCTCACGCACTCAAGGCTCAAAACAATAAAGATGTGTGGTATGTTGATAGCGGTTTCTCAACGCATATGATTGGAGATAGAAATAAATTTGTATCTCTGAAAGATAAGAAGGATGGAACCATGTCCTTTGGAAATGATGGATCTTCAAATGTTATAGATCAGGTACCATCACTATCAGAAGAAAAGATGCTCTAGCCAAGAATGTTCTATTGGTTGAAAACATGAATCACAATCTTCTCAGTGTTGGACAGATGTGTGATCAAGGACACACAATACTATTCAAATGCACAAAATGTGAAATCAAGAAAGGCGGGTATGGTGAAATTGTGGCTACAAAAATTTGACCTCCAAACAACATATATGTTATGGATGAAGCAACTGAAGCATGTCTAATAGTTAAAGAGGATGATATAATATTTGGTAGAAATGATGATCGACTAAGTAAGAAGTTTGCTACAAAGATGCAAAGTGATTTTGAGATGTCTTTACTTGGTGATCTAACATACTTCTTAGGGCTTCAAATATCTCATCAAGAGGAAGGAATATTTATATGTCAAGCCAAGTACATCAAGGAAATGCTCAACAAATTCAAAATGGAAGATTGCAAACCCATCCTTACTCCGATGGTAACAGGTTGCAAATTGAGCATAGACGACTCATCTAAGGATGTGGATCAAAGGTTGTAAAGATCTATGATTGGTATTCTTCTTTATGTAACAGCCTCCTGGCTAGATGTTATGCAAGCAGTTGGACAAGTAGCAAGATTCCAAGCAGAACCAAAAGAATCACATATTATTTCCATCAAAAGAATTCTTTGATATATAAAGGGAACAACAGAATATGGCTTGTGGTATTCCAAGGGTCACGATTTCATTATTCATGCATTTACAGATGCAGATTGGGTCAGAAGCGTTGATTATCGTGAGAGTACTTGTGAAGCATTGTAATATCTTCGCCAGAAGCTTGGGATTCTCCCAAGTTCTCATTAGATCCACTCCCCCTTTATAGTGAAAAAAATACTGATTCACCCCCCCTCTCAGTATTTCCAACAAAACTTGTACCGCTTATTGGATCTTTATAACACAACTCATGGAAGTATTTACATCGATATACATACATACATATACCAAAAAATCATACCAAAACTACTTTTCATCAACTAGGAAACAATGATGGATACATAGCTCGCATTTGATTTGCCATCTCCCATTTAGCTTCATCGGGCCCAAAGTGTTTCCATTGCAATTTAACCTAATATATTGCTTGATTCTAGAGCATGACAACATTTTTATGCTATATAAACTAAGGCTCCGACTGGAATTCTCTATATGGCTCCACCTACAATACAGACAAGTCAATCACATGATCAACATCTTTAACATACTTCTCAAGCAATGATATATCGAAAACATCATGTAATTTCATTGTGGAAGGTAGTGCGGGTCGATCGACTACTGGTTCAATCATCTCATTAATCCTAAAAGGTAAAAGAAACCATGGTGCGAGCTTGGTACATGATTCAATACATAAGGAGCTCTTCTTGGGCTTGATGCACAAGTACACCTGTTCCCCAACCCAAAACTCGTTAAAAAATATGCTTTGATCTACATAGTTCTTCTTCCTATCCTATGTCACCCTCAAATTATTCTTGATTACCTACATTTTCGGTTCCATCTCTACTAAAATTTATGGTCCAATAAATACCATGTTCACTAGATCACTCTCACTGATGAGAGTATTACAATTCTGCTCATACAATGCCTCAAGCAAAATCATCTTAGAGTATTCTTGATACCCGTTGTTGTAGGCGAACTCTACTAGTGGAATATACTCTTCTCACTTTCACTATTGATGATGCATCACATACATCCTCAAAATATCCTCCAATATCATGTTGACCCTATCAGGTTTTCCCTCTGTCTATGGATGATAAGATGTGTTGAATGCAAATTCTGTGTCGAAATCTGCAAACAGCTCCTTCCTAAACTTGGAAGTGAATTTTGGTTCCCCATGTAACACAATATTCTTTGGAACACCATGCAAGCTAACCACATCTCTGATGAAAGTTTGTGCTACATTGCTAGTTGAATATGTAGTCTTCACTGGAATGGAGTGTGAAACCTTTGTCAACATGTCCATAACAACCATGATGGAATCATGTTGTCTAGAGGCCATGGGAAATCTTGTGATAAAATCCATGGAAACGACCTCCCATTTCCACTATGTAATCACAATCTACTGTAGTAGTTCATGTGGATTCCTACACCCTGCCTTAAGCATTTGAAAATACAAACACCTAGCCACAAACTCTTCTACGTCTCTCTTCAAATTCGGCCAATAGTAGAACCTCTTCTCTGTAGTCACTATCTTTTGGTAGCCTAGGTGACGTGAATATGGTTTCGCATGAAGCTCCCTCAAGATCACCTTCTTGAGCTCACTCCTGTCTTAGACATATATCCCGTCCCTAAACCTGACCAATCCATCTTCTCTGAGATTGTAATCCACATTCTCTACACCTCCATCTATACCTTTACCTATACTACTAATTGTACATGTACTTGTGCCTATACCACTACCTATACCATTACCTATACCTGTACCTGTACTCTGTTGTAACTTGTGAAAAAATATCCATATACCTGTCATCCTATCGACCTCCCTGCAAGATCATATCTTTTAAATCTATACCATAGGAGCTCGTAGTTGTTATGTGATTTACCTATACCTGTCTGCAAAGAGAATCTACGACCATGTCCACCTTTCCTTTGATGCATATAATCTCGAAGTCAAACTCATTGATCTTATCCAACCATATTGATTTCGTGGAGTTCATATTCAAGTTAAAAATAGATACCTCAATCTACTATGATCACTCATCATTAAAAACCTCCTCCTAGCAAGATAGTGCCTCCACATCGTCCATGCATGTATGAAAACTGCCAACTCAAGATTATGCATCGATTATTTATAGTCATGCTCATTTAGTTTTAGTGATTCATAGAATACCACTTGTCCATCCCGCAAAAGGACTCCACCGTCTCCTCTCTTGCATGCATCTGTACATACTACAAAATCCTTGTTTGGATTTGTGATCTTTAACACTAGAGTATGTGTCAAAAACTGCTTAAGTTGTTCAACATTGGCCTCACACTCCTCTCTCCATTCAAACTTATTTTCTTTCCTTGTAAATGATGTAATAGGATAGGCAGTATGTGAGAAGTTCCTGATGAACCTCCTATAATAACTTGCAAACCCCATGAAGGATATCACCCCAATTACACTTCTAGGAGTTTCCCACTCCAGATAGCTCTTATAATTTCTGGAACCACTGCGATGCCCTCCTTGGAAACAACATGTCCCAAGTAATGTATCTTAGTCTGAAAGAAACTGTACTTGTTAAGCTTAAATAAAATTGATGCTCTCTTAGCAATCTCAACACTTCTTCCAAATTCTCAACATGCTCTTCCTCATTTTTAGAATATACTAGTATGTCATCAATGAACAAAATAACAAGCTTGCCCAAATAAGGATGAAACAAATTTTTCATCAAACACATAAATGTAGCTATATCATTAGTCAAATTGAATGGAAGTACAACAAACTTTTCATGCCCATACATAGTCCTGAATGCGGTCTTGTAGATGTCCTCTTATTTGATGTGTACCTAATGGTATATTAATCTCAAGTGGATCTTAGAGAACATTGTAGCTCCCTTCAACTGATCAAACAATTCATCAATTCTTGGCAATGGATACTTGTTCTTGATGGTCACTTTGTTTAACTGCCTATAGTCAATGCACAATATGAGAGTACTATCATTCTTCTTCATAAATAGTGCCAGTGCACCCCATGGTGATACACTGGGCCTAATGTAACATTTGTCAAGCATCTCTTTTATCTACACTTTAACTCTACCAACTCAAGTATACTCATCCTGTGAGGTGATTTTGATGCTCAAGTTTCCCTTGGTACCAAATAAATAGAAAATTCTACCTCCTTGTGAGGTGGAAAATTTGAAATATCTGTAGGAAATACATTCTAAAATTGTTGTAGAATTGGGAAACTGCTCAAAAAATCTATATCCTCAACATCCTTACCTTAGTCACTAGAAATATGCACTGCGAACAACACATGTCCTTTCCTGAGAATACACAAGGCTTGCATGGCTGTCACCATCCTCACTAATGTAGCTTTCGTGTTTCCCTATAGGAATCTTGGTTCCCCATTTTCATCCAAGCACTCAATGGATTTGTCATAACAATCCACTTCGGTCCTATGAAGGTATAACCAGTCCATATACAATAGCATATTGTATGAACCTAATGGAAATATGTCCAAGTGCGTTGTTGTAGGAATACCATTTAACTCAAATGCACAAGATCTTTCCCAATGGTGAACTCTTTTCTTTGTACCTATAACCAACTGAAATAACCAATATTTTGCATGAAATTATTTATTCAAACCACACTTATCCACCAAGTGAGGACTAACATAAATATAACTAGATCCAAGGTCAATTAAAATATAAATAATGTGTTCTCAAAGCTAATTTTCCATTTCAATGATAGATTCTTGGTAATATTCCTTCTTGTTTTCCACGGTTGCGTAAATACAAGGAATTCTCTGCCCAAGATGCCAAAATTTTTGCACCTCCTATGCATTGTATATATGATTCCTACCACCCTGATTTTATCAGAAATCTCTCTTTAAGGTTTTCCTTACTGCATGTCCAACACTCTAACTGTACATTAGCATCAACTCTATGTTTTTGTGATAATCCGTGTCCCATACTAGATGCATTGAACCTCTTTTGTGGTGCCACATTTTCTTTCACTTCTAAATTTCCAGGCCTTTCTCTTTTTGGCTGCCATTTACCTTTACCTTTGTCTTTCCCTTTCCACCCTTGTTTAGATTCATTCTTACGCTTTGACTATTAATATCAATGCTTTAACTTACTAATGACTTCCTCAAGTCATCGAGTCTCATCATACTCAATATGATCTCTAAATGTTAACAGAAAACCACTGACAAATCGTTGAAATATAGCCTTCTAATCTTCAAGATAAAGTACATACCTCAATAACTCCATGAATTTAGTCATGTACTCTTCATCTGTAATTGATCTCATGTTGATATCATAGAATTCTATGGCCTTACTGTCGTATTATCTTTTTGACAAATTTTTACTCCTGAAAAGCCTCTTAATATCATGGAAACTCAAGTCCTTTATCCTGATGTTTCTGACCCACTTCACATCTTCCCACTAAATGTTTGCTTTACCTTTCAAGCTGAAGATAGAAATTATGGCCTTCACATTTTCTTTGTACTGATATAACTCAAATAATTTTTTCATCCCAAGTATCCAAGCCTTTGCATCTTCTAGTTTCTCGAAGTCTCCATCAAAAGTAGGTGTATTTTCTTTCTTAAATTCATCTGAAAGGTATCACCTATCACTCCTCTTGTAAGGATGATAAAAATGACGATCGATAATGTTTGTCAGAACCAAAACTAGAATAGTACATGTATCCATGACCCCTCCTATCTAGAGTATCCAACAACTTTCCATCTCTCACTGCATCAGCTCTATCCGTACTGTGTCTACCAGGAGACCTACTGCCATATGCCCCATTGGTTCTGTCCTCCTACCCATGGATGATCCAAAGTGGCCCTTGCCACTGCAATTATGACAAACTATGAAGAATTATTGCATTAACCTCTGATTGTTTCTCTTCTGCCTATATGATATGATTCTCTAATTGTCTACCTTACAACTCCTTATTTCTTCCCTCAAGCCTCTCAATGTTTCTACCATATCATAAGAGTGTCCACCACGTTGCTCATCTGATTCATAAGCAGAGTCCTTGTAGTCTACCATATTTTTGTTCATTTCGATCTCTTTCCTCCAAGGAATACTGGGTCAGCTAAACCAAATCAAAATAAACCAATGTACCTTAGTATATGTAGAGAATCCACATAAATTAAACTGATATTGTAATATGCTAAAACAAAATACTTGAATCTATTCTACAATTCGTGGAAGCCAATTACAATCACACAATCACATTAATAAGAAAGAGAAAGAATTTAAATTGTACAAAACAAATATTTATCTGGGGAAAGCCTCAGCTAAAAACCCTACTATATGTATATTGCATTAAGTCAATAATATCAGAAAATACAATGCTATTTCACTTCATGAGAAACCTCTACACTATCTCTAAGAGTCTCACATTGATCCCAACATGTATGGTCTGATAGTTAACCAGTTTCCTTACACTCAGTTTCTTAGCCTTGCTTACACATTCCTTAGGGAATTGAGCCCCTATTAATTATTAAAATCCAAAGAATTGATTCCACAATTCATATAAGGCATCCTGCTAACCACATGTATGGCCTGTACAATTTTCTAAATATACAACTCATAGTTTACTTCCCTGTAACTCCAATATCAACTGGGTCACTCTTCAAACTGAAATGCAACAACTATTTTTAGTGAATTATTATTTATATGATTGATAGTTGCGTGTGAATTAAATCATATTTAATTCACTAGACCTCTCACTAGCTCATCTATCATTTAGAAGTATTTAAACTGATTTTAAATCAAATAATCAAGTTAAACAATTAAAACTCAAAATAAATTGCAACTTGACCCCCTAAAACTTAGAGTTAGCTCTACATGAGTCCAGTTTGACCTCCAACTCGAATTGACTAAGTTAACATAGTATTCCAAACTCAGTTAAGTCATAAAAGTTGTGATGTGATGTGGAATTAAAAATTCCTTCTAATTTAATTAAGGGAAAATTATACTATAAGCCCTTCTTGTAGCCAATTTCAACACTCCTTCTCAACAAGAAAGGGATTGCATGCTACCCCGATCCTGCCACTATGGAACTCGAATTTGCCTCTTGAAAATGACTTTGTCAAGATTTCTAAATCCTGCTACTTAGTGGGAATGTAATCTAATCACATAAATCGTCTCTGCACACAGTATCTGAGATGGTGATACCAAATATAAATATGCATGGAAATATCATGAAAAACTAGATTAACCGAGAGTTTGATGCAACTCTAGTTATCAAAGTAAATCACCATCGGATCCATATGTCGACCAAAAAAACCAACAAGTATATTCCTCATCCAGATGGCCTCACATGCTGCCTCACTAGTTGCCATGTACTTTGCCTCTGCTGAACTTGGTGCACTTGATCTCTATTTCATGTTGTACCAGGAAACTGTTTTTGATCCAATGCTGAAGATGCCCCCCAATTTACTCTTCCTGTTGGATGGACTCCCTGCCTAATATACATCTGTGAAGCGTTGAAGCTTCACTCCCTATTTATTCCTGTATTATAGCCCAAGCTATGTAGTTCCTTTCAGGTATCTCATAACATGTTTTCCTACCTTCCAAAAGAGCTTGGTAGGATTAATTGTATCTAGACTAAGTTGGTTAACCGCATAGCATATTTCTGGTCATGTGTTCACCAAATACATGAGTGAAACTACAAGCTTCCTGTAGATGGTAGCATATACTAATTAATATCAAGTAGCATCTTCCTTCCTCCAGTTTCTTTCTAGATTAGTCTCCATGGGTTTTTTCCCCTCCATGTGGAACTTCCTGTGAATTGCGTTGGCATACTTTCCCTGAGTTACAAATATATCCCCATCTCTTTGCCAAATTTCCAATCCTAGGAAATAGTGTGGGCCATGTCCTTCATCTCAAATTCTCTTGCAATATCCTATTTTCAAGACTTGATGAGTTTCTCATCACCTGCTAGTACCAAATCATTGACATAAATTACAATGATCAAAAGTTTACCTTCTACCACAATATGGTATAGGTTCCCATCTACTTAACTCTTGGTGAATTCCAACCCGGTGAAATAGATGTCCATCTTGGAGTACCAAGCATGAGGTGCTTGCTTCATCCCATATAGTGCTCTCTTGAGTCATCACACATGCGACTCTCTATAAAAGGTCTCAAAACCTTTTGGTTGTTAAATGTACACCTCTTCCTGAATTTCTCCACTGAGGAATTTTGTCTTTACATCCATCTGATGTATATTCAATCCCATCTACACTGGAAGTGAAAGGATACATCTGATTTATGAGTACCTTGTGAATGGTGAAAACGTCTCATCGTAATTAATACCCTCCACTTGAGAGAACCCTCCAGCTACAAACCTGGCCTTGTGTTTCTCCACACTCCCATATTCTCCCTGCTTCACTTTGTAGATCCACCTTGATCCTACAAGTTACTTCACCTCCAGTCTTGGGACAACTTCCATTGCATTTTTTCTGATAATGGAGTCATACTCCTTAACCATGGCATCATCCCAAACTGGTTGTTGTACTGCTTCCTTGAAATATAATGGATCTATCTCTACACTATTTCTCATAAGATCCATGTAGCCAGTGTAATACTTTAAGGACCTTCTCCAACTGCATTGTGAGGTGGTTTCTCCAACATTCTCTCTATCATCAATCACTAACTTGTTAGCCTCTCTTTTTCACTTCCTTCCATATATAATGGACCTGCATGAGTGGGTTCTTCCACTCTTTGTTCCTCTCCTTGCAGCTACTCCACATATTGAGGTTCTTCTTTTGGAGCCAAGAGATCCTCAACTACATGCAATTGAAGCTCCCTCTCAAGGGAAATTCACAGGGCCTTCTCTTCATCAAATTTCACATCTATTCTGACCACTCTCATCCTGTGTGCTGGTAAGTACACTCGATAGTTGTAAGGTGTATCAATGTACCCCACAAATATACCAAACTTAGTTTTTGGATCTAGATTCTTCCTAACATCTTTGGTCACATGGTAATAAACTGATGAATAAATTTTTTTAAAATTCGATACATATGGTCTCTTACCTAAAAAATCTTCCTCTTGTGTACTCATCCCAAGAATCTGATGAGGACTCCTCTTCTACACAAATAATGTTGTGTTTAATTATTTAGCCCATAGATACAACAATATGCCCTGATCATGCAACATCACTCGTGCTTCTCCCATAATAGTTATGTTCTTCAATTATGGAACCCCATTATATTGTGGTTTATGAGGTGTTATCATTTCCGATTGAATTCCTTCTAAAGTAGACAATTTCTTGAATTTGTTCGAGACATATTATCCACCATTGTCTCTTTTTAGAGTGTTTACCTTCTTCCCCGTATCTTTCTCGATAAGTTATTTGAACTCAAAAAACTTTGAGAACATATGATCTTTCTTCTGCATGAAGAAAATCCAATACTTGCATGAAAAATCATCTACAAAAATCACATAATAACTGTGATTTGTTATGTCGGGAATAGTCCACACACATCTGAGTGATCTCTCTCAGGGATGACCTTTTCTTGTATTTCCTTATCGTGAAAGGTGTCTTTGGTATACTTCACGAATGTACACCCATTACATGTATCTCGCTGCTCAAGTGCACCCTTTGGAAGTCCTGTAGAAATATGCTACATGATCTTCTAAGTGCTATGATGTATATGTTCGAATCTCCTATGCCATAACTCATTGATGTCTCAGATTTGCACCTTCTCAAATTTTATTCTCAAGGTAGCACAGCCTTCTACATCCAAGTTTTAGAGGTTCTTTAATTGAACCCCAATATTCTTCACATGTCCCATGGATTTGTGATGAAGGAACTCTTTCCTTTGTTAAATATCACATCATAGGCACCATCTTCCAACATAGCAACAAAAATGAAATTCTTCTTTAAACCAGTAATGTACATGAAATATTTTAATGTGATACAAGTACATGAATCCCTCTAAAAGGTAACTATACCTATGCCGATGGTGTTATACCTCCTATCATCTCCCATCTCGATGTGCAACTGGAGATCCTTCTCCTCCAAGATACTGAGGAATTATTTGTTGTTGGTCATATGGAGTGAAGCTCCACTATCCATGTACCACACAAAAACCATCATGGATGAAACCATGGATGCGATGAGGGTGAAATCCATCTTGAAATTTGAAGAAATTGCTTCACCTGCCGCACCTCCTGTGGGATTCTTGTCACTCTTCTTCTGCAGAGACTTTGTAGCATAGTGTCCAAGCTCATGACAGTGAGAACATTTTACTTTTGACAAGTCTCACTTGTTTCCTTCCTTAATGGAATCCAATTTGGAATGGTATTCCTTCCCTTTCCCTTTCTTTTCCTTTCAAACCAAGTCACAATTCTCCTCATCATTATTCTTTGATGAGGATCCATCTTTGGTGTTTTGACGAATCTTTTCTTGTACCAAGTCAGACCACAATCGGTACCACTATGGTAGTTCCTCCCTCCCATTCACCAAATATGGGTAGTTTTTCTAGCTGTTTGGAAGGCCTGGAAGTTACAGGCTCACCAAATCATCCTAAAAAATTTTCACACCAACAATTCCAAGCTCATCTCGATAATGAGTGAACTTTGACAACTATTTTAGTATCATGTTTCCCTTCTCCATCTTGATGTTTCTAATATTTTCCTTCAACGCTAGCTTCCTGTGGTTCCTTCTATTCTGAAACATATCTATTAATGCATTCCACATAGCATATAGAATTTCCTTTCCATGGAGGTTTGAGACAATATGATCTCGAACGCCTTCTAACAGAAACCTTCTCACCTTTGCTACATTATTCTTTCATGCATCGAGATTTGGAGCATATGCTACTACGGGCTTGGGAATATCACTATCTATGAATTCCTCCAGTTCTTTGACCTCCAACACTTCCTCCATCCTATTCTTCCAAGCTATGTAATTCGAACTACCCTCAAGGGAATATTCGATTCTGAATACACAAAAATACATCCTGATATGTTACCGGGTCTGAAGAATGAATCTGCAAATTCGATCCACCTGATAAAAAAAACTACCGATATTATCTTCTATAGTGATTTTTTCTCTGATACCATGTATAAAATCCACATATATTCAACCTATCTTGTAATATGCTAAAACAAAATACTTGAATCTATTCTACAAATTGTGGAAACCAATTACGATCGCAAAATCACATGAACAAGAAAGGGAAAGAATTTCAATCACAGAACACAAGTTTTTATCTATGGAAAACCTCAGAAAAAAACCCCACTATCTACATATTGCATTAGGTCATGAATATGAAACAATACAATTATATTTCCCTTCCCTAGAAACCTCTGCACTATCTCTAATTGTCTCACACTGATGCCAACAAGTATGGTCTAATACTTAAGCAATTTCCTGCCTTTGGGTTGCTCATCTTTGCTTATGTGTTCCTGTGGGAATTGGGACCCTATTAATTTGGAAATTCCCAATAATTGATTGGGTAATTCATCTAAGGTGTCATTCTGACCTCATGCATTACTTGTACAATTTTCTAATTATAAAACTGATACTTTATTTCCCTGTAACTCCAATATCAACTGGGTCACTCTTACAACTGACATGAAACAAATATTTATAGAAAATTATCATTTATCTAAGTGATCACTACATGTGAATTAAATGAGATTTAATTCACTCGGCCTCTCACTAGCTCATCTATTATTTCGAACTAGTTAAGCTTATTTTAACTCAGATAATCAAGTTAAACAATTAAAACACAAAACAAACTGCAAATGGAACTCGTAAAACTTAGAGTGAACTCTACATGCCACCAGTTTGACCCCCAAATCAAACTGACTAAGCTAAATAATTCTTCCCAAGTTAGTTAACTCATACAATCTATCATATGACATGGAATTACAATTTCCTTCTAATTTAATTAAGTGAAAATTAAATTAGAAGCCCTTCTTGTCTCCAATTTCAATAGTATAATTCAGGGAGGATACCACATCCGCAAGATCATCCAAATCATAGTAATAAATGTACAAACATAATCATAATTACATGTAGATATATAAAAAATAAATGTAACAACACATAAACATCATTCTAGCTAAAGTCTATTCATAACTACATGACGATATCACTACACATACTATGACCCGATGCATGAAAACATCAACCATACCAATGTACATTGTAAACATCTAAGCACTAACACACACAACAATGCATAACCAATTATACATTCATGACGAGATACTTCACAACAAAAACATCCTCTTTCACATGGCAACATCACTACAACCATGGCGGACACCATACATGTGAAAAAATCATATAGACCATAAGGATGCAAACACACATGAAACCAACATGAATGCATGAACAACACACACTTCCCATCTAGTCGAAGGGGTGAACCATGCTATGATATCACTCTGTAACATCCTCATCACACATCTACCCAAGTAGCCGACCAACCGGGGTAAACATGTGATGAAGAGTTACTATGATATAATTAAACCTCCTAGGTGTCCTTGAGGAATTGGAACCGCCATAAAAAAAATCATAAATACCTTCCACATAAGCAACAATAATCCCAAGAACCATCCCAACCACTAAAGTAACTATCCCCTAAATCCCATTGATTTTTTTTTACCATTTAACCCCTAGATGCTCCCACATTATAGGCATGGGTGCATTTGGGAGGCTCATGGATGCTCCCATAGCATATGCATGTGTGCGTCCAATGACTTTCCCCACTAACCTGTGCCAGCGTCCTTGAGATTTGAGCTGCGTTTTAGGCCCAGAGCATAGGTCACTGCCTATAACTAAATGAAAAGTTGAGAAATGAAATATAGCAAATAAAAAAAGGTTTATTTGTAAAAACCATGACATGGCCTATATTGGACCCCTACTATCCATGGTATAAATTTCGTCAAACATGTCACAAGTACGTAATCTATAGGTGTAAAAAACATATATGAGCATAGGGGTCTCATACTTATCTGAGAACCACTAATAAGCATTGTTCCCTTACATTATTAGTTGCATTATCATCTATTAGGCCATAGATACATTGTTCATTCATTTACAAATAAAAACATGAGGAGAGCCATACATCATCACTTTCATAATACATGCTTATAACAAAAATAATAATGACAGAAATATCAAGGATACATCAGTCATAGAATCCACATGTAAACCAATACATTTACACATAATATGTCAAGGATATAACGTATTATTAATGAATGCATAAACCAACCTAGGATGGGACTTCCACGTTCTGCCCAACCATAGATTGGATGAGACAAATCTCTCTTCTGCCAATCATCCCCATGCCATATTCCAAGTAGGAATGTGGGACTCAAACCAAAGGAGCCAACCAGGGCATCTTGAGGCTAAACCACCTCACCCTCATCAATAGAAACTAGGCTTTTATATAATCCAAATTGGATCACTTGGAAAAAATAATAAACATATAATAAAAATATTTATTGTGATATCCACCTGATCACTTGGCCAAAACAAGCATGGATGCCAGTGGATTTATCCACCCACACCATGAGGAATTTTTCGGTCTCCTAGTCTCTCAAATTTTACCGAAGTCCATAGTCTTATATAGGGATTATTGGCCCTAAATCGAGACACACTCTCTAGTATTTAATATATCCCCACACAGGGTTTGTTAGGTCTGATGGAGAGCAACCCACCTCTAAGCTTTATCATATCACCACTCGAGGTTCCTAGGCCTTATTGAAATCAACCCAGCTCTAATATTTACCATATGTCCGTCCATTCATCATTCGAGGATTCCTAGGCCCATTGAGGAAACACACTATTTGGCTTTACCCCAACCAAAACATGAGAACCCCATCAAACCTTACATATCCAGAAATGGAAAGGCTAGGCTGGAAGCATTGTCACACTATTGGATGTAACGCTTCCATGTCATGAGTAGTTGTTGTTATAAAGTTTTTTTTTCCTAAGTATGAGTTGTAGTCATGATATAGATGTGTCGAAGTGAGGGCCTTGTGTCCTATATATATTTGTATTTGATGTTATCAATAATATGAATAATTTTGGTGTTTTGTGTAATATCTCTTTCTCTATCTATTTTCTATCATGGTATCAGAGCCTATTCTGGCCTGACTCCTTCACACGAGGGATAGGAAGATGTGAGAGAGCTCTGAGTTTATTGCTATGTAAATATATTAGGGTAGGAATGTTGTTTTTTAAGTGCTTGTAAGATATATATGTCTTTGTAGAGTTTTTTTTGTGTGGAGTGTGTCTGAGACTTTAGAACACAATATCTTTTTGTTTTGCTACGTTAGTAAAAATAATGAAAAAAACAACTACTGAATAGAGAGGATCTATGGAGGAGAAACCATAATTTATGAATGAAGATGTTGGGAGTTAACTCTGTGATTTTAGATCTCCATGAAGAAAGAGGGTGGTGAAGAACCTTATTACAATTAGGAAATGGATAAAGCCTCAAGCATTAACAAGGGTAATGGATTCAGTGGTCTGGGACTTGATCGAGAAACTCTTGAAAATGTCAAAGGGAAGCTTGTCTACTTCTATGTTTTTAGACCATCAATTTTTTTCAAAAATTAAGAATTCAATGACCTACCAACATATCAATATTCTATAAAAAATAAAATTCAGATTGCGGGAACTCTAAACGTGAGAAATATGCTACTAGTGCTTAATGGTTGTTACTATCAGTGAGGTGGGAACAAATCGTAGTGACAACGAGTGGCCTACTATTAAGATTTTTTTTTATTATGAAATCCAGAAGCTTGTAAATAATGAGTTGTGGATCCCGAGAATTTTGAGGCCATCAAGTCTTGCCAGATCTTATATGTGAAGTTGTTGTCTAGGTATTCAGTGGTGAGTTCCACAAATTATTGCTAACTGTTAAAAGTGTGAGGTTGAGGAGCACATGTAGTTTAAGAATATTTTTGAGGATTACAATATTTTGAGCCTAGGATGGGTGATCACATAGTTGAGTTGCAACCATTCCATTTTCAATTAAATTGAGGCCGTATTGCAGAGGTCTGACCCTGTCAACACATTATTGGCATGGCATTTCAAATCTAGATGTGGATGAAGGGAATCATGTAGATCTTCTTGTGTATTCTAGCACAATTACAGAGATAAAATCAAAAGGTCGTGGATCAAGGGAATCATGTAGATCTATCATTGAACAGGCTCATGGGAACACACTTATGGATTCCATAGATTTATATTTCTCGAAATTATCCAAGGAGATTCATGATTCATCCATCAATTCCACTACCTCGCTTGTTACATGAGGCCAATCACAATAATTTAGCTCAACAGATCTATGGAGAGATGATCTGGTGTTTGATTTGATATTTAGATGTGTGTAGTTTATTATGTGGCGAGTTGTAGTTTTATTATATTATAGTGTGTTATTGTCGAAGTGTAAAAATCAAATGAAGAACCAATCATAGAACATATTAACATATTCTCAAATTAGTGGTCCTTGTTGCATATGGTGACACAAAAACATATCACTAATTGGATTATGTATAATTTTTTATAACCTGGTGGCATTGTGTGGAGCCAGGAACATCAACTTATAGGTAAATTTTATTATGGGTTTAAGAGGTCATCTTGTAAAATTGACTTCTAAATAAATTGAGTACTCAGACAACCTTCCGAGATAACTGGGAAATAGAACGGAAGACCATGTGTTAAATAGATGGACGTGTGTCAATAGGATGGTTCAGTATCCAGACTGACCCATCAAGCTCCAGGAGGTCAAAAAGTGCCAATTCTTCAAAGTATGTCAAAGATGGTATGAATTAGTTAAATTTTAAATTGAGTTTAAGTGAAAACTTGAAGAAGTGGTGGTGAAAGAGTGGTGTTTTCGAGATTCTAGAGTGGATGTGAGTGTCGATGAAGACTAGTTAGAAAAATATCATATTTTTATTGTAATATGTGTTTTCCATGTAAAAATTAAGGGAGTGTGTTGGAAGTAATGTTTCCTTGTCATCATTATTTGTCAGTGTGAATCCCTAGGCATTAGTCTAGATTTTGTTTTTGCCTAAGCATGAGTTGTAGTTGTGATCTAGATGTGTCAAAGTGTGGCCTTTATGTCATATATATATTTGTATCTGAGGTGATCAATAATATGAATCATTTTGGTGTTGTGTGTAATCTCTATTTCTCTCTCTATTTTATAGCACACACCTGGAAAAACCCATTCCATGACAGATGAAGAACCACATGTAATATCATGCATGCCAAATATAACAAGGAAATCACACATGCAAATCGATACCTATAAATAATCATGATGTATATTCTTGATCCTAATTTTCCTTCCTTGCACCTTCCTTTCGCTTGCATTCTTTTCCTTTCTTGATCCAATGCTAGAGAACTCCAAGAAAACTCTAAGTGTCCAAGAGTGAGAGAAATAGAGAGAGAGAGAATAATGCGAGAGCTCCAAAATTGAACTAGAAAAGGGTACCAAATGATCATCATAAGCCTTTTTATCAACTAGGCCTTTATTTTTTTCATTTTCCATTATTTTCCTTCATTTTCCTCCTCACATGCAACCTGTGACCTTTCACCTCAATTTTCTCCTAATTCAATTATTTTCGCAAATAAATATACCAAAAATTCCATTTTTCCTTTCCAAATTCCTTTTCCATTGTCATTGCCAATTTACCTAGCCATAATAACTAAAATGAACACCCACTATGATGTTTTTCCCAACATTCAGCTTGGGATAAGTGTCCCATCAACCATGGTTATTATTTTTTCTTTTATTAAATTTTATTACATGGAATTTTCACTAGGGATGCTACAATCCAACTCTTATTGGATTGAGAAAAATCTTCCCACTTTTGAATCCACCAAATCTTTGTCTCTACAAAATCCTCAACAAACCTTCACTTCCGCCATGTGAACCACGTTTCATATATTTTCAAATTGGGTTCTCAATTTTCTCAGCATGAGTAAAAAAAATAGCTCTGGAATTATTCTCATCAAATATGGATTAATAACTGAACCAGATTATGGAATTCATTCAATTATACTCTCACCAAATCACTTCTTAGAAACACATCTCAAAGCTGCCAAAATTATTCCACAACCAACACACAATTTTTGAATATTTTTCCCAACTCTATCTTCATTTCTACTCACAAATATATAATATATCACTACATAACATATGTGAGGAAACCTCACAATTATCCCACTATAGAAACCTCATACACTCTCCAAGAAATGAACCAAATAGACTAAAATCCTTCTTCTATTTATCATTTTCTGGAATTATTAAATCAGTAAATGCAACTCAGTGATGGAGCTCTGTTCATATGCTTGATCTGATATGAATTTGGATTCTTGACCTGATAAATACACTAACTTCACTTAACGATAGATAATATTCATTGTAACCATCTTCTATAAGTTATTTAACCTTTTCCAACCTTTACATGAAAATTTCCGAACAAAACAAGTCGAAAAAAAAAATTAAAAAAATGAAAAATGCGAGAAATGTGGGGAAAATTCACTCCCATAATGTATACGCTATTTAAATTCACAATATCAGTGTATGTATGCTAGTTTCCTTCACTAAAAAAATGTTTACATTATAGAATCCATGTTTTCAACTTGTTTTGTCCACCTGTAATATCCCAAAATAACAAAAATATACACTATTGGGAATATCTTAAGATATTCCAAATGTGGAGCTACAACAATACATGAACACAATATTGTAAACACAACAAATATGGCCACGTCGTGAGAGAGAACAATATTCAACCGTAATTCTATTATGGATCAGTAGCAATGTTCAAATTATCATCAGGGACATTCCACTCAACTCATAAGAACAAGTCTCCAATGATCAAAGCAATAGATACATGAGATGCTGCAACTATATAGAATGCCGAAGAGCAGTGACTGCGCAGTATATATTAGTGTAGCTGCTACTGAAAATTTACATACATGAAATATGGCTGAAGGAAACAAAATAAATTCCCAATAATGAAGATATGGGCTCCAATACAATATTTCTAGCCAACCCGGAAAGGATTGCTAGAAATACCGGAAAACATACAATGTGACAAATAACCCTGGGGTTAATGTGCCACTGCAAACTAGATCTGATATAAAATGAGGCTATGAAAGATATGAAGTACTGATGTCCTTCTCCAATGGTATTTCTAATTAGAAGGATGATCCCTCTACTCATAAATAGACCCTCCCGATGAGCTCAATGAACCCTCCAAGCAACTGCCTCTGAAAATAACATAGATCTGGACTGAAACTGCGCTCTGAGGGATGGAATATGGTTGGCCTGATGCCAAAGATATGAAAATATGCCTTTGAGTCCTTCTTTCTGATCCTCCAATGGATAGACAAGCCCTCCACTGAAAAAAAAGCTTGGGAATGACTCAAAGAGATCCTCCTTTCACTACAAGAAAAAAGGACATTGGTGAGGGTCATGCTTGTGACGAACCTTTAAGGTCTGTCACCAATGTCACATATGGTGACGGTCCTTAAAAAAGTGTCGTTGTAAGTGTATATAGTGATGGTCCTTTAAGGTCCGTCACCAGAGCCATTTTCAATGACACTTTTGGTGAGGGTCGTTAAAGGCCAATCACTAATTCTGTCTTTAGTGACACTTCTAGTGACGAATTTTTAATGACCCTCACCAATGCTATTTTTGTTACTTTTTGTGACGGTCAAAAAATGTTCGTCACCATTGATCATTCCAATGAGTTTTTGATGACGCTATGTTCTTGTTAATATATTTTTTTATCAAAAGATAACGATTTAATACCATTATTGTGGAGTATTTTTTACAATATGTAAAAGGCCATAGTGGTTATATTAAATCATTTTTTTAAGAAGTAATTAGTGTGTATCATTTCCCTCAAATAATGACTAGTCGCGCGAATAGAGTTTTCCTATGAGTCAACACATAATTCATATATATTAAGTTTATTATCTAGAAAATTCCCTTTAGATAAAGTCCCACTAGTGAGTGCAGGAAATATATTATTTAATACATAATCATGCTCTATTAATTCTATTAATGAGAAAGACCTAACACTCCTCAACAATCCGAGCACACCTTAAATTAATGCTTTGGCACACAATAACATCTTTTAGAACCTCGCATGTCTTGGAACATCTTTTTACCTAGAACATCTTGACATTACACTGCTGCCCAAGCACATGGTGGCATGTGCTAGCACAACATAGAACTCTCCTAGCATGTGTTGGCATGCATGTAATCCCTATCATGCCCTGGAACACCTTGGTTGAATTCATTGACATACATTAGCACTTGGCACACACTGCCACTTGGCATTTATTGGGACCTATTATTAGTATGGTTAGAATGCCCCTTTTGAAAAAGATAAAGTCCTGACTTATTAACCCTCTTATTGTTTCTTTTTTTTGTTTCCTTGAAAATTCTTGACACATATTGAAATACCCTGGCACCCAGCACATCCTTAGCACATGTCATGTATTGGCACTATTTTTCACATATAATTAGCACACCCTAGAACTACCAAGCACACTTTGAGACTTCTTTACATGTCTTGATATTCCCTAGCATGCCTTACCAATCCTTATCATAACTTGTCACTCCCTCCTTGGCATGACAACTAGCACTCATTAACACTAGTCCCTAGCACACGTTCCTCGTATTCACTAAATTCCATGAATTTTGACCTAGTGCTCCCTTAATGTTTTGTACTAGTACTCCTTAACACTCCTCAACATGCATTAGCACTCTCTAGAACACCTTGTCACTCTTCAGCATGCCCTTCCACTTCATAGCATGCATAACACTCTATTACACATATTGGCACTTGGCACGTGTTGGTGCTTGGAAAGTCTTAGCATGTATGGAATACGTTGACATGCCTTGGTATAATTTGGCATGGTTTAACATTAAATTTATTTGAGATCAACTGTTGGAAAGTAGATGAGAAGCAACAAAAGAAGACTTGGCACTTAGAATGCACTAAGACTTTGCACTTGGCACCTATTGGTGCCTAGTGTTGGTGTGCCTAGCATACCCCTCTTGGAGAAGGTAAATTGATAACTTATTAACCCTCTTATGTGTTCATTTCCTTGTAGTTTAACTTGTTTCTCCCTTTTGTTGCCTTGAAAGTCCCTGGCACGCATTGACACACCCTTGCACATCTTGGCATGCCTTATCACTTGGCACATATTAACATGTTTGACATGCCTTCACACTATCTGATACATCTTAGGATTCCCTAGCACACCTTGGCATTCATGTCCTCACAACTATCCTTTACATTTTTTCATGACTTGGGAACCCAATCAATTCCTTAGCTACTGCAGTTCATGTGACAATATTGGCTTGCTTCAATCGCAACAACTTGACCAATTGCACCAAATACAAGTAGATTGTGCCTTGTACACCTAAGAACTTCCTATAACTCATATTATGCCACTCATGTCCAAGCTCAACTTGTCCCACTTGACTAGTTACCAAGACAAGGATCACATGATATAGCCATGGCCATAAAACAAATAAGCAACATAGATTACATAAGAAATATTTCACATGTGTGTTCAGCTGGTATAAATAGTAGAACATTAACTGAGAATTTTCAAGAACCACAAGATGCACAAGTCACACAAGATATAAGCCGACACATGACGAGTGCCCAAAAACTTATACACAAAAATGTACAATATGCAATTATCTAGAATAGTTTAAAGCGTGAGCATGTAGCCAAAGTGTGCCACATCTTGTATAAAAAAATAGCTAAAGGAAAAACAATGTTGTTCCTAGCACAAAGTGATCTCCCTTTATCTAAAACTACTATGTCGAGCCTTGTATAACAACAGTAGGCTCGCCTCCTATAAATCCTATTTTGAACTTCTCCTAACACACTTCGTCCTTAGCACACTTGAATTTGCTCGCACTCCCTATCACACACTCTTATTCATTCATTTCCATGCATTTTCACCTAGTTATCCCTTGATATGCTCCGACACTCCCTAGATGTGTTAGCATGCCTTTTCATTCCTAATGTGCATGCCCTAACCCTCCCTAGATATCACGCCCTCACAACTACCCTTACTTAATTTGAAACTTGGGAACCCAACTAAGGCCCTCGCTTGACTACAAGAGCTTGACCAAGTTATTGTTACTACAACTAGATGATGTTGTTGAATTGTGTAGCTTGGGAGGTACTCCACAAGCCTAGTGAGATGGGTTTGTGTGAGTTTGGTCACAAAAGGATTTGTGGGAAAAGAAGCCAAGAAAAGGGATTTTGGACCCAAGATGGGTTTTAAAATCTAAAAGAAAATTAAAAAGGAAAATTAATATTTCCTAATGTATAAGTGGATAAAACCAGTAAGTTCTAGAGGGTTCCTAATAGGTCTAGGAAAAACTATTTAAGGAGGCCTTAGGGTGAAGGAAAGAACATCAAGTGAGAAGGATCTCATTTGATCAAGGGGGCGAAGAGAGATGTAGTCCTAAAGTAGGTTGAGTAAGGATTTATAAAGGGATTCCATGATCATCCTCCAAGAGCAAGATCATCATGTGAGGGTTCACAAGAATGTTGCATACCTTAATGTCGGTTTCAGCTAGGAAGAAGGATGGCATATTTTTGGTTCTCTTATGGCAGATCGAGATTAAGAGAGGTTGCTCATGAGAATCTGGGAATGTGATTTCAATGGTGTTTTTGTGTGAAGGCCGCATAAAATTATGAAATGTCAAAATTTGCAACAAGAAACATTGAAATTGGAAACCAGAAAGGACAAAAAAAATGCACCCACACTCTTGAGGAATTTTGATGCACTAGGAGTGAGGAATGTGGGGCGTCTAATTTATTTTTCCCTTAAATAAATTGGACAATAAATTGTAATTTCATCTCATAACAACTTGTGTCAGTTAACTAAGTCATGTTGACTGAGTTAGCTCAAAAAATACGAGTTGAGGGTCTACGATGAGGCATGCAGAGGTATTGATCTAATATTTTTTGAGTCCAGTTGCAGTTGAAGCATTAGTGGGGTGCAGGAGTGAATTAGTTAACTCAATTAAATGAGTTAAAATCAGTTTAAATAGTTCTAACTAATTTATGAGCTAGAGAGAGGTTGGCCAGTGAATCAAATTAGATTTAATTCACAATGAGTGATCAATTAGATAACTGATAATTCACTATTAATAGCAGCATGCATGTCAGTTCCGAGGAAGCCCCAGTCGAGACAAATGTTAAAGGGAACATAACTATCAGTCGTATTTATACTAAATTTCCCATGTGCAATTATAAAGTCATTGGGATGCCACGATGGATTGCACAATCAAGGAAGAATGATTTTCCTAATTAATAGGGAGATAATTCCCTAGGAATTTCATGAGTAAGGCAGGTTGAAGGAAGGATGAGAATTGGCTAAGTACTAAACCGAGTGTGCCTAGATGAGCGAGATACAACTGGGAGAGTGTTGGAGAATATCATGAGAGATTAACCATTGTATTGTTTCATTTTGCCTTGAATTAATACACAATAGAGATAGAGGGGTTTTGAGCAATTTCTTTCCCCAGATACATCTTGTGTTGTGCAATTGATAATTTATTTCTCTTACTTATATGTGATTGTGGGATTATGTTTTGTTTCTAAAAATTGTAGGAAGGATTCAACATCTTGTTTTAGTACATTACATGATTAGATTGAATCTTGGTGGTTAGATTTTCTCCATGGTATCAAAGCAGGAATTTTTTGGGTGGCGAGTTTGCAAAGAATATCTGAAGATTTTGGTGTAAAAATTAAAAAAAAAAAGCATATAATTTGGATTCCTTGAGAAAAAATACCGAAATGGAAAATCAATTCGGAGTTCGGATGAGGGAGATATTGTCGATTTAAAATCAACTATTTTTTAGAAACTTTTGTAATGGCAAGACAATTAAAATATGTTCAAGTCAAGAACCTATATGCACTTGAGGTACCAGATGCATGCAAAGCTTTGAGGAGCAAAGCAGAGGTTAGAGACTTGGCTATTGAGAGGGAGTACAAATTACCTCTCAACATGCAGCCTTAGAAGCAACTTCAGAACGTTGTGGACCAGCCACAATTGGAGAAGCAGAGAGGAGAGCGAGTGGAATCGTCCACTCAACTAGAGACCTCTATGAGGGGGAAATTTTGATCTAGATGGGCAGAGGGAGCACATGAAACTGTACCTCCAAGTGAAAGGTGGGGTGATGTGTAGAAATAATCCTAAGGTAAGAAATTTGGGCAGGGTCCATTGAGATGGTGTGTCTCATGGATTGAACCTAGCTACGAGGAGTCCATAGTACAAAAATAGCAAGAAGGATCAATTAGATTGATGCAGTCTGATGTCAGGAAGACATAAATCAGAGTGACAGATGTCAGATACTGGAGTACAGATCAGAGTTGTCAATAGTGCAAAGGGCATGGATGCAGATGCTAGCAACAACGCGGAGAGTCTACTAGACAGGTGCAGTAGCTAGCAGCAGTCAAAAGACTCTAATGACAATTGCATTATATTGATTTAGTTGTTCGGAGGCTATTCAGTTTCAGGATTTGTAGGTGAAAACAACACTGGATAAGTGTTTCATGCAAAATTCCAAAGGTACCGGATGGGATAAATTGAATTCCTTTCTTGTTGAGAGGGAGTGTTGAAATTTGCAACAAGAAACAGTGAAATTGGCAACCATAAAGGACAAAAAAAAAATGCAGCCACACTGGTGAGTAATTTTTATGTACCAGGAGTGAGGAATGTGAGGCATCTAATTTATTTTTCTCTTAAATAAATTGGACAATAAATTGTAATTTCATCTCATAACAACTTGGGTTAGTTAACTAAGTCATGATGACTGAGTTAGCTCAATAAATTCAAGTTGAGGTGATCGAGGTGCATATTGGTGGCCACCTGCTTATTCCACTTGGGCTCTCACCATTGTCTCTTTCAGTTTTTTAGTTTCCTTAATTATAGCATAGTTTTCTATTTTTGTTAGTTTTTCATGTCCTGAACTTCCGCTGCAGTTTTGAGGCCCCAAACAATTTTTTTTGCTTATGAAAGTTTTACTGATTTCATAGAAATCACACTAGTAGTTGTAATCCTCAGAGATATCTTTTTGATGAGGTATCATGTGCATCAAACGAAGATCATATGAACAAGTTACAACCACAGGAAATTGGTTGCCCAACTACCCTCAACAGGGCTCATAAACTCTTGGTGTTACATCTCCTCGACTTAGGGTTTTCTCTTATTTTTCAATAATAAAAAGGCCCTTGAGCCTTATTGTAACATAGTTCAGAGGCATGTAGCTTCCACATCTCTTCTCAGAGATAAGCTACCATCACCCGAGCTAGTTTGTTTTCCATTACGTCTGTAAGTATTTTTTAGTATTTGATATTAACGAAATGGAGTGTTATTCCTACTGCATCTCTGTGTTTATGTTTATTTTTGTATTTTATTGTGTTCCGGCATATTTCTAGATCATGAGGGTATAAGATGAGGCATGTAGATGGATTCTAATATTTTTTGGGTCCAGTTGCAGTTGATGCATTAGTGGGGTGTAGGTGTGAATTAGTTAACTCAATTAATTGAGTTAAAATCAGTTTAACTAGTTCTAACTGAGTGATGAGCTAGTGAGAGGTCCATTGAATTAAATTAGGTTTAATTCACAATGACTGATCAATCAAATAACTGATAATTCACTATTAATAGCTACATGCATGTCAGTTCTGAGGAAGACCCGGTTGAGACAGAGGTTAAAGGGAACATAACTATCAGTTGTATTTATACAAAATTGTCCATGTGAAATTATAAAGTCATTGGGATGCCAAGATGGATTTCACAATCAAGGAAGGTTTATTTTCCTAATTAACAGGGAGATAATTCCCTAGGAATTGCGTGAGCAAGGCAGGCTAAAGGAAGGTTGAGAATTGGCTAAGTACTAGACCAATTATGCCTAGATTAGTAGGAGGCAATTGGCAGAGTGTTGGAGAATCTCATGATAGTTTAAGCATTGTATTGTTTCATAATTCCTTGACTTAATACACAATAGAGATAGAGGGGTTTTGAGAAGTTGTTTTCCCCAGATACATCTTTTGTTGTGCGATTGATAATTTCTTTCTCTTACTTATATGTGATTGTGCGATCATGTTTTGTTTCTGGAAATTGTAGGAAGGATTCAATGTCTTGTTTTATTACATTACAAGATCAGATTGAAGCCCTTTGGTTAGATTTTCTACATGAAATAGAAGAGAGGGTTGATACGATCTCGTCTTGCGGTGGTTATAAAGAAAAACATAAATGGAGGAGGGATTTCACTATTATTTAGAGCCAGAACAGAAGTAGATGCAGGCATACTATTGACTGAGCTAACCCTAGTTTGAGGGTCGACATTGAGATCTGAAGTTCATGTCAATATTCAGTCAAATAAATGCCCAAAATCTATGGATCCATATGAGCTAGGTCGAGTCTCTTATGGAGGCAACAATCATGGTTTTTTCTATGGGTGGATATGGTTTGTTCTACAACAATTAGAAGTACATAAGTATAGTGCCCTAGTTAGGAAAATTTCCTAGCATGTTTAGTTCATAAGGTATGCCTTTAAGACTATGAAAAAATTGTGTAGAAGAAGAGTAGTTGTGACCCTTAAAGTGAGGTTTATTTCTGAAATATAGACCGCAGATCTGGAAGATGGTTTGCAAATTCAATATGTGTGGAGATAGCAGATCCAAAGGATGGTGGAACCTAAGTAGAAGATTGAGCATGCAGAAGAAATGTGCCATGTGAAGAATGGATTGACATGTAGAGGAGTTGATTTGGTGGATTATCCATGGAGTTTTAAACAGATATCTGAAGCAACCAATAAAAAATTAGTCAGTGGAATATTAGTGGTTGATTTGTGACCCTAGTTCAGTCATCTACAGATTGTTACAAGGATGATAAGAGGATTAGTTCAGATTTATTCATAGATTAGATAGCAAAGATCAAATTGTTGATACACAAGAACAATGATTTTGAGAGGACTCAAACCATTGTTAGGTGGAAGATTTGAAGAGCCCTAGATGAAGAAAATATTGTGAGCCCTAGATCAGTAAATCTAATTGACTGTGGTTGGTAAGATTGATGGTAGTCCAAGTATAGTTAGAGGGTTGTTAGGTGACTGTCAAAGAAGAGCCCTAACTCTTGTACTTGTGAAGGACAACAATATTGGTAGAAGGGTAGGTGTATAGGGCCTAAGGATGTGCAAACTTTGAAGGACTAAAGTAGTAGTCAAGTGGGCCAACCAACTAGACCTAGTTCACTATATTGTAGAGGATTAATTCAATGAGAAGAAGGGAAAACTTCATAGCCCTAGACTTCTCATATTGGATCCGTAGTACGGAAAAGTGGGAATACCAAAGAGTTTTTCACAAATGGAGTTGTGAACAACTTGTTACCACTCAAAATAGTAGTGGACCTAAAAGGGGTTCCTAAGAGGGAAACAATTAGGACAAGGGAAATGGTGGAGGCTTAGCCCATTTTCACCACAACTAAGGCCTTTCTCTTCACAAAATTTCACCTATGGGAGGAGTCCCAGTAGTTTAGGAAGTCACTTGTATATTATAGGTCAGTGAATAGGTGGGAAGTGACCCTAGAAGTCCTTTCCCTAAGATAGAATAAAGAGTGGGACATGCTTTCCTTTTAAGCAAGGGACTTGATCTTCTAGGGAGAGAGGAGGGGGATTGAAGGGTTGAGGGAGAAGAATAAGACTTATGAAGGAAGTTATCAATCCCTAAAATCCTTTGGGAACTTGGATTCCAAAATGGTCCTTGATGAAAGGCCTTTGACACCAAATGGGACCACACGGGGCCAAGTGGACCCAACCCAGGTTCAGGGATGGAATTTAGAAACCAATGTTGTTCCTATCTTAGACAATGTGAGGGGGAAAGGATCAGGCAAGAGTTTTTACTTCGATGGGTCAAATTGATCCTACTAGGTTCTAGCCTTGGGAAGACCTATGCAAAACTTGATCTTAGAGCTAGGGCTTCAGGTATCCAAAGATTCCATCGTCAGAATTGGCCCAAATAATGAGGAGAGTGAGGGGACCTACCATTGCAATTACCTCTAGAAGATCAAAGTTTTCCTCTGGCTATATTCTTGGGAAATTTATGCCCTAGGTGACCTAATGGGGCTAGACCTAGGGAAAAATGGAAATTTATGAAAAAAGGGGGGGAAATCATTACCCTTTTTGAGGTACTAGTGCATAATTCACTTGGGGATATGGACTCAGGGGTGATAATGAACAATAATTCAGTTTCTTGATCAAGGAGGCCCATAAAGTCAACTTCATCCAATGTTAGAGGAAAACGAAAAGTGACCTTCAAGAATTTATACTTAGTACAGGTGGTGCAATTTTATTGAGATAAAATGATATCTAAGACATTTCATTCATCCAACAATGGCCCATACATTAAATAAACTAAATAGGCACATAATTCCACACTTCCATCATGCAAAAATTAGCCCTAGTTATAGCGAAATTCAATAGTATGCAACACCAAGTAGAATAGTGTTAAATTTTCACTCACAATGTTAGAGAGTATATCCAACCAACTTCACATTTGCAAAAAAAAATCTCCAAGATAAAAATAGCCCAATTCCATACATAAAAATGCATCCATCATCCAAAATAGTCCTCCAAGGAAAAATGTGAAGTTCTCTAAAGATAGAGAGATCCCAAGTCAAGTGATGATGCAAATGCATCCAACTAACTCCTATTTACATTGATTAAGAGTTGATTGAATTAGCTTATGGGCCTACATTAGCCCCTAAACATAAAATAATATGCAAGTAGCCCTAAATTTTGGTGACAATCCCACCAAACTATCAGACATGGAATAATAAGCCTCATAAGAGGTCAACTGATGCTTAGGGCCTTCTCGAAGGCATACTGGGGTCCATGAGTGCCATAATGATCCATGTGACCCATCAAAAGTGTTGGACAAGGGGGTGGCCCCTTGTTCTCCAAACATTAAACCTGCGGTGCTCTCATTAAATTTGTGGACTGAAAGGGTTGTGTGTGGCCACCATCAACAAGTAGGTCAAGTGTTGTCTTGTTCATGATATATTAGTTGTCAAAGGATTAACACCAATCCCTAGTTGTATTCCTTGTATCAGTGTAATTGTAAAGCATCATGATCCATGGTACAAGAGCTCTAGCCTGTTGTATTGTAGTTTGTAATATAATGAAGAAGGGTTTGCACACTAACACTCCCTGACATGCCCTGGCACTCTAGCATACCTTGGAATTTCCTAACATGTAACCTTGCTACTCCCTCCTTATCACACCTGAAACTCACTGACACTCCCTATTATACACTCTTATTCATTCATTACCATGCATTTTGCACTAGTTATCCCTTGTGTTTCCCTGGCACTCCCTAGCACACATTGACACACCCTAGCATTTGGAACATCATAGCATGTGTTGGCTTGAGGGGTCCCGACCCAAGTTCGGTGTGCAAGGTTTGCCAAAAAACCCCTATACTATTGGCCCTTTTGACAATGACCTACTTGCGCAGGTCAAAGTCTCACCCAAAGTAGTATGGGTGGGTGCTGGAACCAGGTTTCCGCACCCTGAGAAAGTATAGGTAGGGCAAGCAGAGCTACATTTGGCCCTGAGATACCTGAATCACCTTGTTCTGTGCAGGGCCAAGTAGGTCGCGTAGATGGGAGCTGCTTTTCCTGTATCTTTGCTTTAAGGGCTGGAAAATCTTCCAAAGTATGGTCCAACTGTCTACAATACCTGCAAGACTGTCGTGTGGGGTTCGGGAAATCCCTCACAAAATGCCCCGCGCCCCCACAGTTATAGCAGATCAACTGGCCCCGACCCCGACCTGCACTTCCGCTTCGGCTCCCGTCCCTGCTTTCGGAGGGGGAATCATCCCTGCCTGTGGGAGTTTTCTGTGAGGCAGGGTCTAACTGTACTTCCAACAGCTTTCTCCAGTCTATTACTAGATTATGGATTCGGCAGTCCTGCTCCTCATGGCCAACTAACCGGAAAAACCGCCACCAACATCACTTTGGTTCTAAAACGTTGGTGCCTGGACAGGGGCATCGGTTGGTATTACGTAGCCCATCTACGTGGCCATCCTTGTACCAGAATGTAGGTCCACTTGAGCTTTGTTGTTCTAGGTTGGGCCCTCCTGCTCCCTGATGCCTCGGGCGCAGATCCTTCCTCTGTCCTGACGCTCGACATAGTTCCATGTCGGCTTCCCTTCCACTTTCCCATTGTAGGTCCTGAATCTCTAGGTGCATGGCCCCGAGCTGCACCTGGATTTGCTATACCTTCAACACAACATATTTCCTGGGTGTAGCTTCTAGTTTCATGGCAGCTTCCAAAGATTTATCTTGTGAGTCAAAATTTTGGTGACCCATAGGTATGCGTAAGTGAGGGAGTAGCATGGTGATGAACCATTCCGTAAGCTTTCTGTCATCATACTTAAATTATCCTTCTCTGATAGCTTTTTTTAGGCGTTGATCCACTTCCCATACGGACTCAATTTCTCCCTGCTTGAAATCTTTTACATCCACTACAACCTAAGAGTAGGATTTAGGTTTCTGAAACTGTTGTTTCAGGGCGTCCTTAATATTTTGAACAGATGCGGCCCCATTTTGAGATATGTACCAAATATACCAGTCCAAAGCTCTTTCTTCGAAGGCTAGGGATAGCTACACTTTCTTCATAGTATCGCTCACCACGCCCTGCGCAATCCATACCGAATTTTCCACAAACCAGAACCGATTCATGTCTTCATCGAGCGCACCTTTAAATTTGGGTAATTTCAAGTGCACTGCCATGCCTCCCCTTTGATAGGTGTCCAATATCCTCTTGTCAGTACCCGATCCCTTTCTAAAGATTCCCCCGGTCCCGGCAACAGAACCATTTGTTGGCTTGAAGGGTCCTAACCTAGGTTTGGTGTGCAAGGTTTTCCAACAAACCCTTATACTACTGGCCCTTTAGGCAATGACCTACTTGCGCAGGTCAAAGTCTCACCCAAAGTAGTATGGGTGGGTGCTGGAACCAGGTTTCTGCACCCTGAGAAAGGATAGGTAGGGCAAGTAGAGCTACGTTTGGCCCTGAGATACCTAAATCACCTTGTTCTGCGTAGGGCCAAGCAGGTCGCTATTCGCATCCACGTGCGCTAGGTCTATAATTATATGATTTTATGACATTAGCACAACATTGCACGAACAAAACAGAACAAATTTAGATACAGAAAATACACTTACACAGATCTTCGTAGCGTAAATACAGAAACACACAATGCAGTAATTATCAATGATTCACACCAAGAGTACTCACAGATTCAGTTCTTAATCAACCTTTCTTATTCATCAATTCTGCAATTCCTTCTTATAATTCCCTTCCCAACCTGCACATACAACAACAGGGTCCGCACACAGCTTGTCTTGGATCTCCGCGCACATAGCCAACAAGAGTCCTTTCCCCAAAAACCCAAACATATAGCTTAAACCACAATTTGCATCAATAGCTCTTCATTTCTCCTCCCTTACAATACAAAATGCTCCTCTATTTATAATAATCTAGCTTAGACTTTCCTATGGTCCGCAAACTATGGTTTTCGAACCCCTGGTTTGCCCTTTTACCCATTACAATGCTTTCGGGGCTTTGACCCACCCCAAAACCCCTGCACTAGACTAAATCAAATCAAAAGTATTCAAAATGGACCAGTTTCGCAGCTTGTAGGAGACCCTCTTCCAACAGCATGTCGCCTTGGCACTCTAGCATTCCTTGGCACTAACTTGCATACCTTTAAAATCCCTCCTTAGCACACCTAGAACTCGTTGATACTCCCTGTCACACACTCTTATTCATTCATTTCCATGCATTTGACACTAGTGCTCCCTTGTTTTTCCTTGGCACTCCTAAACACTCTGCCTTGGCATGCATTGGCACACCCTGGCACCTAGCACATCTTGGCATGTTTCTCTGGCCTCTAGCATGCCTTAACAATGCCTAGCATACCTTGATGTCACTCTCTCCTTAGCACACCCGAGACTCACTGACACTTCCTATCACAAACTCGTATTCATTCATTTTTAAATATATTTTTATATGTTCTGTTATTATGAACTGTCTAGTGGAATATCCATGATAGTTAATCACCCCAACACACATCCTTTATGCAAGTCATATGATGATATTTCTTCACACTTATTTATCTCTAGTTGTCCCAACACAGTGCAGGTCATCACCACCACCCTTGCAAAATTGAACATGATAGGCTCGTGGTCCTATCTAAGCTTGGAAGAAAAATTCAAAACTTAGTTACACAACATGATGGAAGATTATTATTATTAAGGTTTCCCATGCTTTCTAATCAACAATATCTAGTGGGATTGGAACAACAACACATTTTGTTCACGATAAATATCCATGATAGTTTACGAATCACCCTAGCATATATCCTTTATGCAAGTCATATGATGATATTTCTTCACACTTATTTATATCTTGTCCCGACACAGTGCAGGTCATCACCACCACCCTTGCAAAATTGAACATGATAGGCTTGTCAATGAACTATTAATGGATGATTTGTGACCCTAGTTCAGTCATCTACAAATTGTTAGAAGGATGATAAGATGAGTAGTTCAGATTTGCTCATATATTTGACAACAAAAAATTGGTACACAAGAATAGTGATTTTGAGAGGACTCAAATCACTATTAGGTAGCATATTTGAAGAGCCCTAGATGATGGTAGTGTTGTGGGAATTATATCGGTAAAAAATTTTACTGTGGTTGGGAGAATTGATGGCAATCCAACTACAATTGGAGGGTTGTTAGGTGATTGTCAATGAAGAGCTCTAATTCATGTACTTGTGAAGGAAAACAACACTGGTAGAAGGGTAGGTGTATTGGGCCTAAGGATGTGCAGATTTTGAAGGACTAAAGTAGCAGTCAAGTGGGCTAGCCAACTAGCCCTAGTTCACTATATTGTAGTGTATTGCATCATTGAGAATAAGGGAAACCTCCATATCCCTATACTTGTCATCTTCGAGCAGCAATATGGCAAAAGTGGGTAGACCAAAGAGTTGTTCACAATAGAGTTGTGAACAACTAATAAAAAACTTTAAGTGTTTTAGACCTTAAGGGAAAAAAGAGGTACTTAGAGGGAAAAGTTTTTTTAGCTGAGTTCAGTAACATAAAGGAGTTTAGTTCATTGATAGAGGCAGATAACGGGAGGAAAGAGGATGTGCCAGATGTGTTCAAGACATGTGGATTGAAAGGGCTATGTGTTTCCACAATAAAAAATTGGGTCAAGTGTTATCTTGTTCAAGGTATATTGGTTGTCAAAGGACTAACACCAAGCCCTAGTTGTATTCCTTGTATTAGTGCGATTGTAAAGGGCCATCATCCCTGGTATGAGAGCTCTAGCCTATTCTATTACAGTTTGTAATTTAACGAAGAAAGGTTTGAAAAATTCAATGGACAGAGATCTGAAGCAGCCTATAAATAGTTAGTCAATGGACTGTTAATGGATGATTTGTGACCCTAGTTCAGTCATCTACAAATTGTTCAAAGGATGATAAGATGAGTAGTTCATATTTGTTCATAGATTGGACAAAAAAAAATTGGTACACAAGAATAGTGATTTTGAGAGGACTCAAATCACTATTAGGTGGCATATTTGAAGAGCCCTAGATGAGGGTAGTGTTGTGGGCAATAGATCAGTAAAAAAAATTACTGTGGTTTGGAAAATTGATGGCAATCCAAGTACAATTGGAGGGTTGTTAGGTGACTATCAAAGAAGAGCTCTAAGTCATGTACTTGTGAAGGAAAACAACACCGGTAGAAGGGTAGGTGTATTGGGCCTAAGGACGTGCAGAATTTGAAGGACTAAAGTAGTAGTCAAGTGGGCCAGCCAACTAGTCCTAGCTCACTGTATTGTAGAGTATTGCGTCATTGAGAAGAAGGGAAACCTCCATATCCCTAGACTTGTCATCTTGGAGCAGCAGTATGGCAAAAGTGGGCAGACCAAAGAGTTTTTCACAACAGAGTATTGAACAACTAATCGAAAACTTTAAGTGTTGTAGACCTTAAGGGAAAATAGAGGTACTTAGAGGGAAATTTTTTTTGATCCAAGTTCAGTAACATAAAGGAGTTTAGTTCATTGATAGAGGCAGATTGAGGAGTTGCATAATGGGAGGAAAGAGCATTTGCCAGATGTGTTAAAGACATGTGGATTGAAAGGGCTATGTGTGTCCACAATAAAAAATTAGGCCAAGTGTTGTCTTGTTCAAGGTATATTGGTTGTCAAAGGACTAACACCAAGCCCTAGTTGTATTCCTTGTATCAGTGTGATTGTAAAGGGCCATCATCCCTGGTACAGAGCTCTAGCCTATTCTATTACAGTTTCTAATTTAGCGAAGAAAGGTTTGAAAAAGTTAAAAAATTTCATGTGCACTAATTGATTCCCTGATGTGTGTAGATTTCATTGTGAAAAGTTGATGTGTTGTGGCACTTGAGTGCTTTTTCATCACATTTTCATTTTCATGTGCACTAATTGATTCCTTGATGTGTTGTGGCACTTGAGTGTGTTTGCATCAAAGATTCTAAGACCAAACCCAAATTCTCATGTGTCATGGAAATTAAACATATGCCTTGTTCACCTAAGAACTACATGTAACTCATATTAGACTACTCATGTCCAATCTCAATTGATCCCAATTAACAAGTTACCAAGACAAGGCTCATCACATACAACTGTGGTCGTAAAAAAAATAAGAAACATAGTTTACATCTTGACATGCCATAACATCTGACATGTCTTAAATACCTTGGAATTATGTGGCATGTGTTAGCATCCCCTACATTCCCTAGTATGCCTTGTCACTCCCCCCTTGCCACGCCTAACACTCGCTGACACCCCCAACACACCCTCTTATTCATTCATTTCCATTATTTTTGACTCGACAATTTATGTTTGATGGGGTGCATGTCTAGAAAGAGTTCCTTTAAGAGAATAAAAGAATGATCTCACCATTAATGACATACGTAATTGAGAGATTCTACTTGAATGACATTAGGAAACTACACAATAGATTTTAAGAATGACATTTTTATGGTTTTTTGTTATGGTGTGAGAATGGTAAGAATTGAGTGGTCAATAAGGTGTGTGAATGCTTAGAATACCTTCTCACTCCCTCCTTTGCATGACAACTATCACTCATTTCCACTCCCTGACACATCCTCATATTCATTCACTTCCATGTATTTTTACCTAGTGCTCCCTTGTGTTGTCCTAGTACTCCTTAACACTCCTCAACATGCATTGGCACTCTCTACTTAGCACTTTTCGACATACCATGCCACTTCATAACATGCATAACACTCTCTGACACACTTTGGCACTTGGCACATGTTAGCACTTGGAAATTCTTTGCATGTCTGACATGCATTCATGAGATGACTTGGTATGCTTTGGCATGGTTTAATATTAAAGCTATTTGAGATCAATTATTGGAAAGTAGATGAGAAGAAATAGAGGAATATTTGGCACGTAGAATGCACTAACACTTGGCACTTGGCACCTATTCACATGTAGTGTTGGTGTGCCTAGAACGCCCCCACGAAAAAGGTAAATTGATGACTTATTAACCCTCTTATGTGTTCATATCTTTGTAGTTCAAATTGTTTCTCCGTTTGTTTCCTTGATTGTCCCTGACACACATTGTCACACTGTTGCACATATTGGCATGCCTTAACACATGGAAACACCATGGCGTAATGAAATGTCGTGCAATTTCGATGAGACTATCCTCTTAGAGGCATAGGTTAAAAACAAAAAGGGGGTCACTTTCTTGCCAAATTAGTGTTTCTCCCAAACCCAAGTATAGTAAAGATAAGGGGAGCCAATAATGAAATCTTGCTTGTCCACATTTAGTGCTTCTGTTGGTTGCGATACATACTAGGGAAAGATAAGTTTTGAAGTCATGGGAGTCTCTTGGCACATCACCAAAGCAACACCTTCAAAACCCTAATGTAGTCTTAAGGTCAACATATGAGGCAACACATGATGTGTGGGGGAAACATGTAAAGTGCGAACGGGGACAACATCAGAGTTCGACAAAAATGGGGAAATGAGAGTAATCAGTTAAGAGTCTCATCAAAACCCTAATGGGTTGAGCGAGAAAAATACCATAATGCTAAATCTAGGCAATTAGCCTCATTATGATAGGTGGAAGCTTAGACAAAAAAAAAAAAAAACTATCAAACCTTAAGAGAGGGCATTTTATAATACCTTTTTATGTCTATATTAAAACAAGAAAAAACCACATAAATTTATTTTTTAGTCTTTTAATTTAAGTATTAGGGGTTTCCACAATGCATTATATTAGAAATTATAATGGGAAATCATGAGAAATTAGTAAGTTAAGAATACCTCTAATAGAAATGGTCATAGATAAATTACTTACTTAACCTACTTTAACTCCAAAAATAATTTTTAATAGTATTTAATTATGTTTTTAAATTTTACCTATTAAATAATTTATATGCATCTTACTATCTTATTTATTTATATTGAATTTTTAATTTAATACTATATCTAATTTTAAAAAAAAAATATTATTGACATTTAATTTTTATTTTAATTTTTAATTAATTTGGATTCCCGCCTCCAAAAAATTCCGCCCTTCACCCTCGCTCTGGCATTAGTTGAAGATTCAATTTGAATACTTCTGAGGTAGTCTACATATATTTGTTACAGGAGTTGAAAATTTATGTTTTTGTTACATTTTGATGGATCTTCTGCATGTATGGCATGCCGAAGGTTTAAAGAAAACAACAATTGCATGACGAGGCAAAAATAGCCGACATGAAGGTTAAAGTGCAGTTGAAGCAAACGATTCTATTTTTAATTTTTTGATAATGTTTTAGTTCTCCCTGCAAAAGAATTCGCCATTCAAGAGCACGAGCAAGGGGAAAGAAGATAGTTGTAGTGAAAGAGCAGAAGGGAAAATGGCCCGAACGAATTAGACTGCCCGTAAATCCATCAGCTGGAAAACATGAGGAAGCAGTTCGCAACAAAGGCTGCCCAGAAATCTGCGCCGATGACGGGCGGAGTGAAGAAGCCTCACAAATTCAGGCCGGGCACTGTTGCCTTGTGTGAGATCCGAAAGTATCAGAAGAGCACAAAAATTCTTATAAGGAAGCTTCCCTTTCAGCATCTCGTCAGGGAAATTTCCCAGGAGGAGTTCAAGACGGATCTGAGGTTCTAGTCTGCGAAATTCATTAACTCAGGTCACGCTAACCTCAACCACAGTTTGTAGATTCGGTATAGCTCTTTAACCACAGTGAAGTGAATGATAGCGTTTAAACGGAATAGTAGATAGAAAAATTCAAATCCCAAGCGATCTTATTTCGGAGGGATTTGCAGTAGAACAAACCCCAAATGGTCAATCTATTGCTCTCTAGAAGCAAAATGCTGGTCCTTGGCTATAAAATAGAGCCAAAATTGCTGGCTTATTTATGGAAAACACTAGCTTCTTAATGTTAAAAAAGGGGAAAAGGTTGGTTGATTTTGGTGACTTTTGATGTAAGCTTTGCCAATCTTTGCGTTCCTTAGAGAATTTCGAGAAAATGAACTAAATATGCATTTAAATGTACTGAAATGAATGGATAAGTGTAAAGGACGATCAATTTTTATACGAAATTTGTACATGAAGACTTATGATCCTGGCAGTGCAGAAGAGAAATCGATTCGTGTCTTTTTCATGTAATTTAGCAGAATCTGATAGTAATCGGTTGAATGTTGGTTTGTTTGGCGTTTTTGGAAGAGGCTTAGCGGGATCTAGTGTTCCTTTTCATAGATTGACAAGAATGAGCTAGATAGTCGAGTAAATGATCAGATTAAGCGGATAGCTGGGATGAATCGAGGTGATTTTTAGCAGTCTGGGCTTATAAAAAAGTGCATTTAGGTGTCTGTGCTGTGAAAAGATCCAATCTGGTTGCATTGCGAAAAATCGAGTTAAATAAACAAGATACAACAAAGAGAAACGGTTAGTTTTGTGCCTCGTCAGGCTTGAAGAATTTTTATTTTTGTTAGTTCTCTGTCTTTTTTTTCTAGATTAGTCGATTTCTTTAAGATAATAAATTAAACTGATTGCATTTGCCGGATTTTGCGGCGCTGAATAGATAGATCCTTCATTTGGCACCAAAGCTGGCTAAGAATTTTTAAAGAAATGTTCTTATTTTGCCTTTCTTCTCATCCAAATACTTGTCCAGATATTCAAGCTACGCACAAACATAAAAACCTCTGCTGCAGTTAAGGAAACTATCATAAGATGTCCTTCAATGAGTCCTTCAATGTCAAGGGGATGAATTTCAGCTTGATGTCCTTCAATGAGTCCTGGCAATGGCATGGGGATGAATTTCAGCTTGATGTCGATTCGCCTCTTGGTAAGTTTCAGGGTAAACCTCTGCTTTGCAGATTGGTATGTTGATTTGACTTCAAAGTGGGCAATCAACATTATTGATTTTGTATTCTTGAGAATATGCATTCAGCTTTTGGTAGGTTTGTAGCAAAATCCGAGCCACGCTAAGTGTTGGTGTGAAGTCTGATTCTCATACCTATTTTGCCTCTGCCAACTTTATTTTTAAATTTCTTGACTTTACCATTTCCCACCCTCTTCATACATTTGAAGTTGTAAGGAAACCCAAAATTTGGGCATTTTTTCCAATGCAATGTTCATTTGAGTTTCATTATTGGCTGTACCATCTAAACATATCTACCATAGTGATTGTCAATGTGATGTCCAAAATTTCAAGAGTTTCACCTCTGTTATGACCTCTCTTATGATATAAGATTCCACCCATCGACACCAACATTTGCCTCTTGAAAATTTAGTGGAAAATCTCTACTGTTTCAAAACCTAATCGATTTTGTAAATCTCAGAACATTTTCGTGACGATATGAATTCCAATCGAGAAGCCATCACTATTGAACTCAAGCACCTGAAATATGCTATCAACCCAAAATACCATTGCATTTCGGACTTTTGGTAGGTTTTCAGAAAGTTTGATATGCTTACTATAATATCAACTATAAAGATATTAGTCTTCTTTCTCCAAAAATATCTCAAACAATTTCACCACTGTTATGTTATAAGATTCCACCCACCGACACAAACATTACCTATTTTAGAGCCTATCAAAATTATATGTTGCCCAAAACACTACACCTTCTTTTTCCTCTTCAAAAGTTAGCAGAAAATCTCTATTGTGCCAAAAGCTGATGGAATTCTTTAATCTTAAAACATTTTTGCGATGATATGAATTCCAATCAGGAAGTCCTCATAACTGAAATTAAGCACCTGTAATATGCTATTAACCAAAAAGACTTCATTGCATTTTCAGACTTTTGGTAAGTTTATGATGTCAACTCTAAAGATATTAGACTTTTTTCTTCTTTGTTATGTTGATGTGGATTTTAACCAGGGAAATAAACATGACTAAGTCTATATTTTGACCACAAGAAGTACTTGGAAAATAAAGCATTGAACCAATCTTAATCTCTTGGCATGTTCATAGGGAATACAGAGTTTGAGATTATCGCAAAGACTTATTTTTTGCTATTTCTTGAGCACCTAAAATAAATTAGGGTGATAAAAAGAAAGAGTTCAGTTAATTAGCAATTTCTTTAGCATAAGAGTGTATAAAAGGCTTCCTTAATATTAAGATTTTGAGGATAAATCTGCAATATCAAATATCTATCAGCAACTCCTCATTTATGTAGATCTAAATGTTCTATTTTTTGCTTCTTATTCAACAATTTCACATATCTTATGGGATGATTTTATTGGAAGTAAAGAATAGTCATGGAATTTGTTTGAATCAACTCCTGCTAAAGACTGTATGGAGTCTGAACTTGTTTCGACTTCCATGGCCAAACAAGGTGTTGTTGATTAAAGTTTAGTAGCACCTCAGATTTGTCATCTCGTGATATTTAAATATTGAACCATTTCTAAGCTAAGGTTTTGGGCCTTACTTATAGCAACTTATTGCTTTTTAGGGTATCAAGAACCAACCTCTTCACCCCCTGCAGTGCAGAGAGATGCAGATAGTCCCCATTCAAAAAGACACAGAATGTTGCATTTTCCTGAGCCTACCATATGTAATGAATGTACTAAGCCTGGATTTGCAACAGTTGAGGTGGATTTATATGATGTTTTTATATTTTTAAGCACATGCAAGTTTGAAGGAAAAAAACAGGCTTGACAGAAAATATATATTCCTGTTACATAACTAGATAATATTGTTAATGCATATGGCATGGATTTGCAATGCTAATAGAAACATAGGCCATCATGTGTAAACCATTTTTTTTTAATTTCATTACAGTAAAAAAAAGAAATTACTTTTTGTACATGGCTATTGGCACTTGATGATTTCTTCCCACTACTACTTTGTCAAAAGAATCCTTAAACTGTTTTGCATATCTGTTTACATGACCATGTTATAACAGGAATTAAATTTCTTCAATAGAAGGTTCATATGTTCTGAATCTGTTCAAAAGTTGAAACAAAAAAAATACCTTGACATAGCACTACAAATTTTCCAAAAGAAGTCCAAAATCACAACATTAATTCTGCCTAGCCAATTTGTTGTTATAGAAATTTACATCAAAGGAAAAAAATATGTAATCACATCTTTATTCTGTAGTAAGCTATAAATCTATAGTATATCAGAGAAAAGTGATATGAAAGTTCCTAGATTATATTTTCTCAGCAGTCCATGATGTGCCCAGATATGCCCTGTACCGGGAGCCATCTGCAGACCCAATTTTGGTGAGGCATTAGTAGTGCAAGTCCTCTCTCTGAATACATGAAAGAAAGAAACTTCATTTATTGAGTTTTTTAAATTGTTGATTTCATTAGCTATGACCCTCAAATGAAAGTTCCTCATAGCAGAAATACTTGTTGTCCAATCGATTAGAACTTTACTTGCAATTTCTGAGTTCTTTTATCTTTTTTCCATAGCTAATATCAAACTAGTTTCAAAGCAATTAGTTCTTCCCTATTGTTTGTACTTCTGTCCAACCGTGCTTTATACTCCATTATGTAGACTCGTAGTTTGTTGCAGTATCCATCCTCCCTTGGATTGGGATGTGGATTCATGTCTCGGATGGATCTGCCACCGATCCTCGAGCAGAACTGTAGTTCTAAAAATCGGAACTTTGGTTCTGCCAAATTTTATGGTTCTTAGAAAAATGGGACCGTGACGGTTCCATGCATGGTTCCATTGCTCCAATATGCATTTTTACCACAGATCTCACGTGATTACACCACATATCGTGACTGCAACTAAGAGAGATATAAATGCTTCCGCAGACTTGGTTTTTTAATTTTTTTTGGTGGACTTGACTTGGGTTTTCTAACTGTTATGTGAGGAATTATGCTTCCCGAACACTCCCAAGGTGCTTCCTTGATGCTCCCTATATGCTTCCTAGATGATCCCTAATGGTAATGTTAAATTCATTTTCATATTTTTACTTAAATTTTTAACATTATCATGAAATGACTCAGAATTTTTTAGAGTGGTTTCAACCTCATCAAGCTTCACGTGGAGAAAATAGAATTTCATATCTCATTCAAAATTCAACAGACTTAATAGTTTTCAAGATTTCAGGATAAATGGGATTGTGACATTTCATTAGATTATATCATGTATGAGGGTATGTGATTGGCATTTAATTAAGAGCACCAAGCCCTATATGTACCCCAGTGTTGGTGGCGTTGATTGTTGAACTCCTTTGTCACGGAGTTAGCAAAAATGTACCCTTCACTGAAGTCAAAATCATTGATCATGCATGCTAAGCTTTCTCTACCATATTATGAGGCTTGGATTAGGCCATTTGATCAAAATTGGGCAATGTTGACTAATATCCCTAGAGATCAAATTAGAGGCAAAGGCTAGACAAGAGGAGAGAAATCTAGATTCTAGGTGTTTGATGCTCGAATAATTAATCTTTGATGTACAATGGATGCCATATCTATCTTCATTTCTATACAAACACACATGTTTTCATATCTTCTACAACAAAGGAGCACCTCGATGATCAAATTGACATATCAGGTAAGATATGACATAATCCCAACTAATGAGAGTTTCCCATAAAAAGGGGTTGTTTGGCGATTAGTTTAGTAAGTAGTTCAGAGGCTTTTACAAAATTTCGGATCAATATAGTGTAAGGTTTGGTCTGAAAAAGTTCTCTTAAGGTGGTTTAAACTATAACTACTTATTTTAATTTTCAACCCTTCTTGTCTTTCTCATAAGAAAATTATATTTTTATTATACATAACAAAATTACATTCAATAGATGCGAAACCATTTTCCAAAAAGTCCCCTTACAGGGTAAGTAGATAACAATGGGTCATATAAGTATCCTGCTCCAGCAACTACATCGAAGGAGGTCCCATATAAGGATCAAATATTGAAAAGAAATCAAAAACATATCAGAGGTTATGTAACAAGTATACAGGTAGTCTAAATACTATTTCAGCACTTAACACAGTCTTTTAGATATTTCAAGCATTTTTGGTAACTGTTAAAAAATCCCAAAGATTATATGAAAGGATTATGAAAATATTCAGTGGATTGGCCCTCCACCTTCACCTGAATGGTCCAAAATCCTGCATGCGAAATTATTCTGAATGCAAACCAAATTCTCTGTTTCACCTGAATGGTCACCTGCATCCGAATGCAAACCAGCTTTTCTGTTTCACCTGAATGGTCACCTTCATCCAAATGCAAACCAAATTTCACCTAAATGGTCCAAACACCTGCATCCGAATGAAAACCATCTTTTATGTTTCACCTAAATGGTCAGCTGCATCCAAATGCAAACCAGCTTTCACCTTAATGGTCCAAATACCTGCATCGAAATGCAAACCAGCTTTTGAAAGCCCATCAACATTGACATTCCTCTTTCTGTACACATGATGATAAGAAATTGAACTAAAATCTGTCCAAGCAAGTTGTAAATTTTGACTTTCATTTTAATGAGTAGTCTGTATAAATTCCTCCCGCTTTGCATTTCTCTCTTCTGGCTGATCGTTCACAATTCCTGAACTTTAAGTGTGTTTTCTGTAAAATTTAAAAATGTGGTTGCAAATTTCTTTTTGCTTTGTTCCACTATTTTTCTTAAGCCACATGTTACATATCATAAGTTCTCCCTAAATGGTTACCCTTCCTAGCATTACTTTGGGATGATTGTGCTGAATTATAAAAATTTATCTTGAAGTATTTCCACTCCTGAGGACAGCTATAAGTGTTGTATTTGGTAGATCAGTGTTTCTTATAACAGGTACAATGAAGGATATTGCATCAGATTTCTTTACTAAATACTTGATTATGAAATTATGTAGAGTTTTTCTCATTGCAACCCTCGGAATCAGATCTTTAGATCCAACATGAACCTATACCAAAAACTGTTTCAACATGTATTCTTTAATGTTTAATATTTTTGAGGTAAAGCTACTGTAATGTTGCAGTAATATTTTATTTTTCAATTTTTTTCTGCTTCAACCAAGGAAACAAGTTACCATTCTGCAACCAAGCTAGTAATAAACTAAAGCCTCATAATAGGTTTCATACATATTTCATTTTTATGTCTGTTTCAGCCAAGAAAACATGTTGCCATTATGCAACTAAGCTAGTGACTCCAGTTGCATACCATTTCACTCTTCTTAAGCCATGTGGTGTACAAGGGGATGTGACACTGAATGACATCAATCAACGCATTCTGATGCCGCAATCAAGGCTTACAGATCAACATAATGACACTACATCGCATTCTGTATCTTCACCAGCATTCTCAGGAAAAGTAGTAGTTTCTCTTACAAAGAGTTTCTTTTTCTTTTTCCATATACGTTATTTTCCATTGGTCTTCCGATGCTTTCTATAAACTCTGCAGGACGTCAGAATAGCGACGGAAAGCGAAAAATTTCGGAAGTGCGTCGGAAAATCACATACATCAAAAGAGCGACATTATTTTGAAAACATGATAAATGTCAGAAGACCGACAGTTATGAATCATCGGAAGACCGAAAATTATGGATCATTATGGAATGTCGAAAGACCGACAGTTATGGATCATTATGGAACACCGGAATACCAATAGTTATGGAGTGTCGAAAGACTGACGGTTTAACTGACGTCGGAATAGCAACGATTTGGATAACGTCGGTAGACCGACAGTTTTTCTAACGTCGGAATAGCGACGCCTTTGATGATGTCAAAATAGCGATGCTTTGGATAACATTGGAAGAGCGACAGACATTTGAAAACGTCGGAAATTGTGTCTCTCTTCGAACACTTTATTGAAGTGTCGAAATTGTGACATAATGGCTAACCACGTTTTGCCCCACCTCAAAGTGTCGCTCTTGGGATGCCTATGTGTCGGAATAGAAATGATTTGGCCGTCAAAAATTGGGCCAAATGTGCTAGTGTGTTATGTTGTGATTCAAATTTTTAGTTGTGCTTTCCAGTTATTCTCCTACGCAGTACATGCTTTGTTAGATTATATCAAAAGTTATTCTTATTGTCTTTTTATGATGTATATTGAACATATTATTTCTAGCAACTTTTGATCTTCCTAGATTTTCTATTCCTTTGGTGTATCTTTGCACCTTTAGGGGCAATTGCTAGTTTAAAGTCTAATTCTTTAAAGGGTGCTAGCTCAATGGAAGAGCACCTGCTTTACAAGCAAGAGGTTGGTGGTTCGATTCCATCGTGCCCTGATATTCATATATAGGGAATGACGAAGATCAGTTTTTGGTGATGGATGCTCTTTTGACCATCACCAATGAGCTTATGGTGACATTTTTCGACCCTCACCAAAATATGAAATGGTGACAGTCAACGAACGCCACCATATATACGCATCAATAGTGACGACCATTAAAGGTCCATCACCATAAATCTTTGTTGTTGATATGAAATGGTGAGGGTCATTGTTTGTCATTATAGTCATTATTCGTGACGGACCTTGATGTCACCAATGAGTTTATGGTGATGGTCAATGAACGTCACCATATATATGCACCAATAGTGACGGCCATGAAAGGTCCATCACAAAAAATCGTTGTTGTTCATATGAAATGGTGACGGTCACTATCCGTCATTATAATTAATATTCGTGACGGACCTTGAATGTCACCACAACACATACTTTCGGCGACGCCACCTTTGGTGACGTTCAGTTTTTTGGTGACGGAGGCTATTTTCCATCACCATTGCTCATATGAAATGGTGACGGTCACTATCCGTCACTATAAATCATTATTGGTGACGGACCTTGAATGTCACCACAACACCTATACTTTCAGTGACGCCACCTTTGGTGACGTTCAGTTTTTGGTGACGAAGGCTCTTTTGACCCTCACCAATGAGCTTATGGTGACCATTTTCGCCCCTCACCAATGTGCTTTTTTCTTGTAGTGAAACTTTCAGCAGAAGCCCTCTTTTCCTTCTAAAGGAAAGGAAGCGAAAGCTGCTCCTCCAAAGGAGAGCTCATACAAGAAGCCTCTTGATATTGAAGTCCAGAGGGAATTAAGGAAGAAGAGGTTATGCTTCACTTGCCAAGAATAATGGGCACGTAGACAAAGATGTGCTGCTTGAAAAGCACATTACATAGAGTTCTTCTCGGATTGTGAGGAGGAGGAAAAAGATGATGAACCAAGGATAGTTCACAGCGCTGACACTACTAAAGGAGATCCAACACCATAAGGAGATGGAAATGGAGCATTTGCTCCTATTGGAGGAACTCTTGCATATTTGAGAGGAGTACCTAAGTACTTGACCTTAAGAGTTCAAGGTTCAATCATGAATCATAGGGTTTCTGTATTTATTGACAGTGGGGCTACCACAACTTCATTGATGCCCATCTTGTGAAAAGGAGGGCAATACCCACTGATACTTTTGAGGGATTCTATGTTTTTATCCCAGGAGATAGAACGATGCAATGCATGCATTATTTTCCATCACTTTCAGTCACCATGGGAACTTACACCTTCGTTGATCACTTCTTTGTGGTTGAAATACCAGACAACAATGTGATTTTGGGTGTTCAATGGTTGATTACATTTGGGAAAGTCAGCACTGATTGGGAGGCTTTGCAAATGGAATGTGTGGAAAAGAAGAGTAGTTAATATCAAATGATCAAAGGCATGCATACATACCCCTCACATACCACCTCCACACAAAAATCAGAAATGGATTTGTGCAGTGGAAGCAAGGACCTTACAGTCCCAACTCTCATGCTCATGAGATTTCTCCATGGGACCCTCTTATCTAGTGGAAAAACACCTAGGAGGCCACCTGATTCAGATTTTGTGTGGAAGACCTCACAACATGATGCTTCAAGATTAGATCCAGGAGGGATTGGAGCACTAGAAGACAAAGCTACAGTGCTGGGAGTCTTGGGTAAGCTCAAGAAGGAGGGAGATCTTCTTCCCTTATCATTATCACCCACTCTCATTTTTGCTTCTGCGTTGTGGGAGGAGAATAATGGGATGAATGGACTTACAACACATACATTTGGCATGAGAGATGTCAAGGATGAGAGTAGCAACATGAAAAACATTTCTGTTGATACACCATCAACGTTATCATTGTTGAGCAGTGTAGATCTATATTGGAAATCCCAACTGTTGGTGGATTATTCCAAAGATCTTCACACTTGTATGATACTTAATGACTAGCTACATGAAGAGGGCTACTTAGTCCATAGAGGAGTCATATATCATCAGGATAGGATCTTCTTGTCTAGAGCCTCCAAGCTCAAGAAAAAGTTACTACAAAGAGCTTAAAAAGAGTTGCGTTTCAGCCATATGTATTCCATGAAGATCTACAACATCATCATGAGGAGCTTTGATTGGGAAGGCTTGAAAGAAGAAATACATCAACATTTTCAAGAATGAATGAGCTATGTGGAGTTGGGGCAGCAACATTACTCTATGCAAGAGTTATTTCAGCCATATTTTCCCTCTTTTGAGAGAGGAGATAGATCCATGCACCACTCCATTTGTATGAGGAGTATTGTTGGTGAAGAATCTGATCATGTAAAGCATGTTTTATTTTCTGATTGTACATATTCTTTCACCATGTTTATGTAGGCCATGGCTCCAAGAAGGAGTAATACATCTTGTAAATCTCATGGCCAACTTTGTGCCACACAAATTTCCGAATTTGGCCACTCCCTTGATGAATAAAGGGAGATTTTTCACCATGATGGGTGCTTTCCAAAGGCACCAAACATATCTCACATTTTCAGCCATAGTGAGATGAAATATGCAGCAAGTAAGTGGTGGGGAAACCACTTACCATATCTTGATATGATGCAGGCAGGAGATGCACTACGCTGGTACCATATGTGGGACTATGACCCACCTCCATATGCTCAAATTTTTGTTTGTATGTATGTGGTTTTGCTTCCATACATTGATGATATACTTGTACTTTTTATGGGAATGTATGGAGGGAGGATGGGAGGCATGTATGTACCACATGGGATGGATACTCTCTATGTATCTTATGCTACATATTTTAGAGAGAGTATTGGTTCAACCATGTTTGTTTCATTTGAGTTATTGACTCCTTGTGGGATGCACTATGTACATCTCATGAGAACTTTGGAGGAACAATTCATGGAGGGTTTGATTGGTGAACACTTAGCTTATGGAGGAAGCTTAACACATGATGGTGTCACCAATGGAGGAGGAGAAGAGTTGCAGCACTCACCTTATCAGTTGCTTGAGGACAAGCAACAATTTGGAGGGGAGGACTGTAATATTCCTAATTAGCCCAAGCTAATGGGAATATTCAATTTTGTTTCATTTTTATGTTTGATGAATAAATGTGTAAGGGAGGATCATAAAACTCCTAAAACAATAAATAAATTAGTCCCACATGTGAACAAAGCTAAATCTGGGTATCTAAATAAACACCCTTAGGTGTGAAAGGGGCTGAATCTTTTGACTGGGTCAACCATTACCAAATCAACAATGCTATCTAGGAGGAGTGGCCATCATTGAGGAAAAATGCAGTTTTAGATGGATGTGGATCATGCGAAAGGAGCTATTTCATTGAGATGGTTTAGGGTTATGCAAGCTCTCAAACTTATAAAAGGAAGGGGATGGCAGCATGAGAAGGTTGTTGATGATTATGCTATTTCTGAAGATTTTGACTGTTTAGACATTTCTTATTCTCCTTGCTATTTAGCAAAGAATAGTGTTGTTTAGAATTGGGTGTTCCTGAGCGGGAATCCCACCTCTTCCCTTAAGAGGCCTCTTGGAAGAGTCTTGCATTTTGTGTCCACTATTTGGCTGAAGGCCAAGATTCTTCTTCCAACTACAATGCAAATACTGTTGAGGGTTTGGTTGTCTTTGAAAGTTGCATCAAGTGGAGGCTAGATCTACTCAGATCTAGGCCAATCTAGTGCCTCTTTTCAGTGGGGAAGGCTTCTATCCCATTGGCAAGAGAGTATTGGATGACTGGAGCTACATTTTCAGATCGTGGCATGTGGCCAAATTTTTTCTAGAGCCTACAATGCACTCTTGCTTCTAGAACTGCATTATTTGTGTGGGTACAATTGCAGGGTCTTTTGGCACACCTTTTGGAGGATTGGCTTTCATGTGTTTGGGATCTTCCCTTCACATTTGAGATCCACAGGCTAGGATCATCATATTGTATATTTCATATCATATCTGTATGTCAATGAATTTCTGAATATTTCTGCAGATCTGCAGCATTTAGATCTCAGATCTACTCCTTGTACTTCATGTTTTGCTGAAAACCCCAAGGGGGAATTGAAGAAGAACCTATCTAGTGTACAAATATGATATAGATCTAAATTTTTGTACATAGATCTACTCTATATCTGAAGTGTAATCTACAATAGTTGCAGCTAATAAAAATAATGCCGTCAAGCTATTTCAGTCTTAATACATGGTTGCAGCACCTCATTTTTTAGGGTTTTCTTTTATAAAGTCTTCTATATCCTATTGTACATCTTATGGGCTTCAATATAAATCTTATTTGTTGATGTAAACGTAAATTTTGAGCCTCCATATTGGCCTCCTCTTAATTAGATGATCTGCGTTATTTCTTTGCATTAATGTTTTAGTATTGCTGCATTCCCTTTTGTGGATATTATATCCTAGTACAACATCAACACCTCCCATTGGAATGGAAAGCATTGGACTATTCAATACATATTCCCCCATGGTTAGCTTGATATTATGGCATTTTCCAAAGCAATTTATAGTTTCTCCATTTGCAACCATCACTTGACATTCTGGTGCTAGGTATAGGAAACAATTCAATTCCTTGGCTACCTTACAATGAATAAAATTATGGGTACTACCCGAATCAATCAAAACCATTACCTTTTTCTTCTTGATGTGTCCTTCTATCTTGAGAGTTTGAGGAGTGGTAATTCCTGCCAATGCATTACACGATATGGTTAGACTCATTTCTTCCTCTTCTAGGGTTGGTTCCTAGCATAGATCCTCTTCTTTTGAAGATTCTTGTTCATTTTCTTCTTCCTCTTCACAATCTATATAGAATAATTTCTTCTCAGCACACTTATGACCTTTAGTGTATTTGCTACCACAATTATAGAAAATCCCTTTTTCTCTTTTTTATTCCAATTGTTGTGGTGTCAACCTTGTAGGTTGTGGAAGTCTAGGAGTAGCAACACTTCCATCTTTATATATGTGAGTGGTAGGCTTTATTGTTGCCATAATTTTATATTCAATTTTTCTTTCCAGCCTGAATACCTTTTCCAATGAATCAGGTTCCCAAGCACAAAATTAATGTTGGATGTTATCCTTTAAAGTCCCTATGAAGACATCAATCCTGTGTTCCTCTGGAATATCAGCTACCCTTATATTCAATTTTTGGAAGTCCTCAATGTGCTCCACCACTAAACCATTTTGTTTGAGATTTATCAATTGGCTAAAGAAGGTTTTTATTTTTGTATCCTCATAATGTACTATCAATTCCTCCGTAAAATTTGACCAAGTGAAAATTTTTTTACAGGAGCAAAGCCATTGATACCATAAAAATGTATTTTTTTCTAAATGTAAAGTTGCAATGTGTACCTTTTGTGTGTTTTTCTCATTATTGAGATCAAAATATTGCTCCTTCTTTAGTATCCATGTTACAGGATCCTTGGCATCAAACTTCCTCATATCCATCTTTGGAATATGGTGGTTCTTCCATCCAACATTAGAGCTTATGAAATAATGATTAACATTTATTTTGTTCTCATCATGAGCTTCCTATACTATTTTTTCGCCATTAGGAAACATTTCTTGTATCAACTTTGCCAAACCTTCGATTTCTACTTTTAGATCATTCTTCATGTTTCCCATGTTGTCTTTAATTTTTTCATCGATTTTAGCTTCCATGTCATCCATATTAGCTTCCATGCCAACTTCCATGCCATCCATCTTAGCTTCCAAACCAATCATCTTAGTTTCCACGCCTTTCTTCAAAACTTCCATTTCATTTTTTGTTGCTCTTTGCAATAGCGAAATTTGGTGCACTTGCTCTTGTAATTTTGATATCTCATATTGCATTTCTTCATCTTCGTGAGTCATAGTAGAGCCTTCTTAAGGCTTAATGGGTGTTGAATTATTTTTAGGTGGAATTTTAGAACCCAATACTGATATCTATTCTTCAATATTCCCTTGGAATAAATTCAAACTAAAATTTTCAAATGAGACTTATGTAATTGAAAAAAAATACACACCGTTTTCTTGCTTTTGAGGAGCTTGATATTGAAATTGAATTATCTCTGCGATTTCAAATCTTCAATATGTGAAATTGGGCCCTGTAGTAGCCCTCTGAATCTTATTTCAAATTCCAAAGGTCTAACCTGATTTGGATTCTTCAAGACAAAGTTATGCCAAATCTCCCACAATGACCTAATTATGGATTGGTTTAGTAGAGCGACCTTGTACAACATCCCACGTGTCACTGTTTCATCCTTCGGCTTTGAAATTGATACAGAGGAAACTATATTCCATGAAGTTGCAGCCATTGTTTATAGAATTCCAATCCAATGCTCAAAGAGAGAGTTATGAAAATTTTCCCATGGTCACCTCTTTGAGATGAAATTTGGGAGCCTAAAAAAATCCATAACTTCCATAGACCCTATCTTTGAAAATATTGTGAATCAAGCTCTGAACTTTTTCCACGACTTTCCTCAGGATTTCTGCTTCTCTCTATGAAAATTTTAGCTTCTAAACCCTCATAGAAACAACGTTATGGAGAAAATTCCACGATGACCTGTTTAGGTTAAATTCATGAGCTTGCAAAAACCCCTAACTGGCATAGATCATATCTCCAAAAATATTGCGAACCAAGATATACAATTTTTCCATGACGTTCCTTAGGATTTCAGCTTCGCTTTGTAAAAATTTCAACTTCTGAACCTTCGTAGAAAAAACGTTATAGCGAAAATTCCACGATGACCTGTTTGGAGCATTGAAACCCTAGAATCCAAAGCTATGATACCAAATGTTATGAAAATAGCTCCAAAAATAGAAGAAAAGAGAGATCAACACCTTAGAAATCAACCACTTCAAAGGGGTAACCTCAAATACATTACATAAATGAACAATTATTGGATGATACAAATGACCAAAACCTCCTTTTATATATAGGAGTCTATGGGGCAACAATATAATCCTAGCAGACCTAACAATAATAATATAAGGGCTCAATAATAACAATGTTGGGGTTACAGGGGTACAAAAATAACAATAAGAGGGCTACACTAATAACAATAAGGGACTAAACTAGTAATATAGGGACCTAACAACCAAATACATAAGTGAACCCACAAGTTGCCTGTAAATAGTAGCATCCAATACCTCACTTGAAGTAGCATCCTCCTTCCTCCAATTCCCTGCAAGAGGAGTCTCCATGGGTTTGTTGCCCTCCATGTGGAACTTCCTAAAAATCTCCTTGGCATACTTGCCCTGAGATACAAATAGCTCCCCATCTCTTTGCAATATTTCCAAGCCAAGGAAATAGTGAAAGAGCCCCATGTCCTTCATCTCAAACTCTATTGCAAGATCCTCTTTGAAAGAAGCTATGAGATGTTCATTACCTATCAGTATAAGATCATAAACATAAAGTACAATAATCAAAATCTTACCATCAACCACAATATGATATAGGTCCACATCCACTTCACTCTTTTTGAAGCCCAACCTAGTGAAATAGCTGTCGATCCTGGTTTACCAAGCATGAGGTTCTTGCTTCAGCCCATACACTACTCTCTTGAGTCTACACACATGAGACTCCCTGTCAAAGGTCTCAAAACCTTCTCAATGCTCAATGTACACTTCTTGCTCAATAAATCCATTGAGAAAGGTTGTCTTTACATCCATCTGATGTATCTACCACCCCATATGCGCTGAGATTGCAAGGATGGATCTAATCGATGAGTACCTTGCAACCGGTGAAAAATTCTCCTCATAGTCAATCCCCTCCACCTGTGAGAAACCTCATGTCACAAAGCTAGCCTTATATTTCTCCACACTCCCATCTATTGCTTGCTTCGCATTGTAGATCCACCTGGATCCAACCACTAACTTCCCCACTCATCTTGGGACCACTTCCCATGCACTGTTTATGATAATTGAGTCATACCGCTCAACCATGGCATCAACCCATGTTGGATGTTGCATTGCTTCCTCAAAAGAGGATGGTTCTATCACAATACACTCGCTCATAAGAGCCATGTATCCAGTATACATGTCTAGGGACCTTCTCTGCTTGTGCTATGATGTAGGCGCACCTACATTCTCTGTTGCATCTAGCATCAATATGTCAGCTTGTTTGGTGCACTTCCTACCATTTCTGGTGGATGGATCTGCATGAGTGGTTTATGCCACTCCCTGATCCTCTTCTTGTGGTTGTTCCAAATCCTCAGATTCATCCTTTGGAACTAAGAGTTCCTCTTCTGCATGTAAGTCAAGCTCCCTCTCAAGGGACAATTGCATGGCTTTCTCCTCATCAAATTTAACATCTCTCCTAACAACTATCATCTTGTTAGTCGAAAAATACACCCGATGGTTTTGGGGAGTATCAGTGTACCCCACAAATATCCCAACCTCTTCTTTTGGTTCTAGCTTCTTCCTGCCATATTTGGTCACATGGAAATAGATAGATGAGCCAAAAATTTTAAAATATGAAACATCCAGTTTATTACCTGAAAAAGGCCCCTCTCATGACAAGTATCCGATGAGGACTACGATTCTGCACAAATACCGTTGTGTTGCATACCTCTACCCACATATGCAATGGTAGGCGCTGATCATGTAACATAACTCATGCTACTCCCACAATTGTTCTATTATTTCTTTTTGTAACCACATTATGTTATGGGTTATGAGGTGAAATCAATTCTCTCCGAATTCCTTATTTGGCGCAGAAGTTCTTGAATTCATTAGAGATATAACACCATTTTCTCTCCTTAGAGCCTTTAGCTTCTTCCCTGTATATTTCTCTACTGGTGCTTTGAACTCAAAAAACTTGGGGAGCATCTGATCTTTATTATGCAAAAGGAAGATCCAACACTTTCTAGAAAAATCATCAACAAAAATCACATAATACCTATGCTTTGCTGTGGAATTTGTTGAGAATGGTCCATACATGTTTGAGTGAACTCTCTCAAGGATTTCTGCTGCTCAATTCTCCTTCTCATGAAAGGTGTCCTTTGTAAACTTGCCCATGGTACATCCCTTGCATGTGTCTATCTGCACAATTCTGTCCTTTGGAAGACCTGTAGAAATTTGTTGCATGATCCTCAAAGAACTATGGTGTAGATGACCCAACCTCTTGTGCCATAGCTCACCAGTATCCCGGCTCACCACCTCATCTTCTTTAATGCTCACTGTTGCGTAGCCATCTACATCAAGTTTGTAGAGGTTCTTCACATGAACCCCAATCTTCTAAATCTGTCGTGTGGCTTTGTGATGAAGGAACACCTTTCCTTCACTGAAAACCACATCATGTCCAAGATCCTCCAGCATAGCAATTGAAACTAAATTCCTTTTCAATTCTGGTACATGCATGAAATCTTTTAATATGAAAGGTTTACCTGATTGTCACTGAAAATCAACTGTACTAATCTCTGTAGCGCTATAACTCCCATCATCACCCATCTCAATGTGCATCTAAATATCCTTCTCCTCCAAGATACTAAAGAGTTCTTTGCTGCCAGTCATGTGGAAATATGCTTCAATATGCAAGTAACACATAGATCCCATCATAGTTGACACCATGCATGCGATGAGAGAGAAATACAACTCAAATTGTGAGGCCAAAGCTTCACCTGTTGTAGCTCCCAGAGCCTTCTTGCTATTCTTCTTCTTTTACGGAAAATTTATGGTGCAGTGTCCATGATCATGACAGTGAAAACATTTCAACTTTGACATGTCACACTTATTGCCTTCTTTTTCGGTCTCATATTTGGAATAGGACTTCATCCCCTTCCCCTTATTTTCCTTACAATCCAAGGCACGTCGATTGAGGGGCCTCATTCTGGTCCTTTATCATGTCATTTCCAACTTGCCCATGTGGCTCGATTTGCTGACACGCAATATAGACTTTAACAAAATAGGCTGCCGAAGTTGCAGGCGGTTGCGAAAGTGACAAGATTCCGCGACTAAATGAGAAAAAATCTAATTCAAGCAGTAGGACACAAAACATAGTTAAAAACCACTTTAAATGCTCTTTTATAATTAATATGCAATGATATTGATGACTTAGGAGGTCCAGGTAAATGGAAAAAGTCTAAAAGGGTG